>JBCAUA010834300.1:0-14008 GCA_038406235.1 Peronia verruculata
CAATAGCGACCCCAACTCCTTTGCCCCCCCCCCCCCCCTCCCCCTACTTTTCCGACTCGTATTAGTTTCATTTCCGGCTCAACTAGCCTATCTAGAGACAAACTTGTTTGTTTGTTTGTTTGTGTTGGGGTTTAACGACACATCAACACGATCACGGCTATATTGTGTCAAACTCGGTAAGATACGTTTAAACGTCAAGAAGAAGAGAAGAAAGAAAGCGGGACAGAAGACAGGAACAAGGAGAGAGAGAGAAAGGGAGAGAAGATATGTCTCCCCTGGAATGTCAAGAATGGCACTCCATGAGAGACACCCTACCGAAGGCGGGTTGACACCGCCTGCAGGTGAGAGCAGAGAACCTACTTATATACCCCTGGCCCCCGCTGGGGATAGAGACAAACTGTTGACAACACTATAACTTGTACATTTTGAAGTGACACACTTTGAGCAAGTCTGAGCTAGAACCTCAGGCTTATATTTAATTTTATAGGTCGCAAAAACAAAATTCAATATTGCAAACACATTTCTCAGACACACTGGATGCACAAAGTTTTTACGACCATATGAACGCATGCAAAGTTTCATTTCGCAAGCTTCACTGGAAACGATCGATTTTATTATTATTATTATTATTTTTAATCAAAACACACCATTTCCAAGTTTACAACTTTAGATCTATACCAGTACTATAGTATGTCCTTGGCTTTGTCTGTGACAGAATCAACCCGGCATGACAACTGTGCAATACCTTATCAAAAATCAAATCATCGGAAAGCGTTAACCCGCCCGCTGCCGGGATCTTCATGTGTTCATTCTGCGATATCTTGGTGGTTAAAGTTAGTAACCTTTGCCAACTGTGGATAGCCGTATTTCCACATTTGCTACTGGCATTTTGTGTTGTACCTCAACAAGAGTTAACAGCAATAATCTTATGGTTTTAGGAAAATATCTTGAAATCTGTGTGCCCTTAGATGTAATAGTGAAGGAGTTAAAAGACCCTCTTATTCCCAACGCCCAAAAACGTAGCTTGGGTGTTATACAGGGCAGTTGTACTTATAGTACAATTGTTAGAACAGGACAGTTGTTTTTCTCTCTCACTCCAGTTAAGTCTTCCCTTCTCCTTCTGTCTTCCTTTATCTCTGGACTGTAGCAACCAAGGCATTGTTGACACAACAAAGGAAAGTGACAGTGAAAGAGTGCTATTTGTAATGACAGTTTCACTAAATTTAGCGTTGTTGGCAGTTCCTAGTGTTGTGCGTCCCCTTCTACACAGTGGTGTTGTGGAGTTCTGTGAGATCACTGTAATGTGTGTGGTCGATAGCCATGTTTGATATCTCTGTCTGATCACAAAGTCGATATTGAATGCTAAATTGGTCTATTGTATCCGCTCTCCTCCTCTCTGTCCGTCTATCTATCTGTTTGTCTATTTTTAATCTATCTATCTCTGTCAGTCTTTTTACGAATCCATTTTTTATAAAAAAAAAAAAAAAATTATCCATTGGTTTCAATGTTTCATTGAAAAATTTGTCTGTCCATCCATCCTTCCCTTCAGCTATCTATCCATAATGTTTGTAACGTACGTCCGTTCATCCATAATGTTTGTAACGTACATGTACATCGGTTCATCCATATTTCGGTCTTTCTGTCTTCTTTGGTTATTACAGTACATAACACATGTTTCAGTGTCCTGACCACCCCCCCCCCTTTTTTTCCTCAGAGAAACAGGGGTAACTACTCGGGTTTAAATGAACGTTCTTGCTGAGTGACTGTCAGAGTTAAATCCCTTGGATCATACATGTTCACACCATGTGTTTGGTGGTGTTGAACCGTAAATGAAATAACGCAAACATTCCTACACTCACTGACCAAGGACATTCTAGATACAACCTAGACTAGTGATAAAAATTTGTGAAGTACATCCATTTTAGTCGAAACATGTATGTTTGTTTGTATGGCTACGCCTGTCTATCAGTATGTTTGTGTATGTGGTTGTTTGCGGTGGGCTTTAACGAGATATCAGAACGATCAGGGCCTTATTGTGTCAAACATGGTAGAATATGTTTACACCTCAAGAAGAAGAGAGGAAAGAGAGCAGGACTGAAGACAGGAGCAAGGAGAGAGAAAAGATGTCATCTCTGGAACGTCGAGGATATCAAACCATGGGAGACATCCCACTGATGGCGGGTTTTCACCCCTGCAGGTGGGAGCAGAGAACATACTATATAACCCGGGCCCCCGCAGGGGTATCAATATGCATTTTCGTCTATCTGTATAATATGTATGTATGTACATGTATGTATGTATGTATGTATGTATGTACATACATGTATGTACATGTATGTATGTATGTATGGATGTATGTGTGTATGTATGTATGTATGTACATGTATGTACATGTATGTACATGTATGTATGTATGTATACTATGTATGTATGTACATGTATGTGTGTGTGGGTGCGTGCGCGACGTATGTTCATTTATCTATGTACATGTATGTGTGTATGTATGTAAATGTGTACTATGTATGTATGTCTGTATGGCAGATAGATAGATAGACAGACAAGCAGACAGACATATCAGACAAACAGACAGACATAGAGACAGATAGACAGAGATTGACAGAATAAAAGATGAATGGATGGGCTAGACTAGACAGACAAATTTAATGTGCAATGTACATGTTTATATAGACAGATAATGTCATACTATACAGCTTTATATTTAATATAGACAGAGGCAAACAACATACAGAGAAAGAGCAGATAGATGCATACAGTATGCTGACAGACAAACAAACAGATAGACAAAAGACAATATCTATGTTAACAAATACAATATATATTTTTTGCAGTATAGCACGATATATCATGATGATGATACTGAAGAGGAATTTTATTTCCTGTTAGGACAGCACAATTCATGCGGTATAGACAAGAAAGACAAGAGGTATACAGCCAGATAAATAGAAAAACTGACAAATAGATGGACAAACAGACAAATAGACATACATATGAGAAAGATGGAGGGCAGATAGACAGAGCTAGACAATAAACAAATAGACAGGTAGATAAAAACAATTGGCAAACAGATACAAACATACAGATATAATACAAAGAAAAACACAGAATGGTCTGGTAGATAAGACAATAGATAGATACTGACAATATCCGACAATGCAGTTTATGTGGTTTAAAACCAAACAATATTTCAATGTCGTTTAGTTAAGGTGTAGTTTATTTCACACCTGGATGGAGAGCATTCATATGATAGAGCAGTTCGTCATGTCTCTTGAAGGATTTGCTGCATAGCTGACAGGCATGTGGCCGCTCGCCCGTATGGCGCATTGTATGGTGTCTCAGGCTGGTCTCGTATGTTGTAGCAAAGTCACAAAACAAACATTTGTACGGTTTGATGTTCAAATGTCCATTCACATGGCGAGTCAATTTGTCTTTGCTTGGTGCCGTGAATGTGCAATACGGACAAATGCGAGGATTCTTTGTCCGAGTCCTCTTACGCTCCTCTCCGTGGTATCGCATCATGTGAAGCTTGAGATAGGTCTTATAGAAAGAACTGTATCGACATAAAGAACACTGAAACATTTTTTTTGATATATGTCGAACTTGATGTCGCTTCAGTGATGCAAGAGACATATATGACACATCACATTCGTCACACTTAAAATACTTGTCTGAAGATTTGGAATGTTTTTCGTTGTGATTTTTAATCTTTACAGACTGAGAAATAACCGGAACCACAGGTTTGGACTTAAGGGTGGTGTTGGCTTCCACTTCACCTTGACTGCTAGAAATGTCTGCATAAAACTGTCTGTTTGGTGTGTTGATGTTTTTGCAAGGAACAGTAACTGTTGCAGTTGATCGAGATTGATCAATTTGATGAGTGTCAGGTATAGCTGACAGTTCTTTTGACATTATCTCAGTATTACTATCTGTCCTGATAGTGCCATGGACTGATTCCATATGGTGCCACCATTTTGTCCATCTCTTGGTGGAAAACTGACACTCCATACATATGAGTCTCTCAGACGGATGTACGTGTCTTTTGTGTTTTTTCATCTCACCCACACAGTCAGTAACATAGTCACACAGGACACACTCTAAAAGACTTATTTGTTTGTGCCTTTTCCGGTAATGCTTTTTCAGGCGTTTCAGGCTGGTACAATGGACATCGCAGAAAGCACACTTGACTGGTTCAGAAGAAGAAGATGGAGTCACAACTTGATCTAGCTCAGTATCCTTTTTCTCAGATGTGCATCTAGTCGATGGGTCTGTAGGTGATTTTTCTTGCATTCTGGTGTTACTGTCTTGTGAGACATAAGTTTGGCTGAGTTTCTTTGTTTCACTTAGATGCGAAGACCTGACACCATTTTCTTTTGATCCTCTGCATGTACTTTTAGTTACATTTTCCGCAGTTTTCTCAACCTTTGAAACATCATGTTTTGTTTTCATCCATTTTAACGATTTTTTTACCTCTGACCCTTGATGTTTACTCTCAGTTGCATGTTCACCACCGTCCTTATCTCTCAGAATCTCAGAGTTTGCTTCAGTAAGATGTAAAGATATGTTTTTCTTCACTTCTGATCTTCGGTATTTACTTAAACCCTCATCTAAATGTCCTGCAGTTTTCTCATCTCTTGCCTCATCAGATTTTCTTTTCCTGTGATGCACTGTAACACTTTCACTGGGACTACTGCACTGGCTGAAAGTTTGAAACAGATCTATATGTTCTTGTGAACTGTTGATTCGTTTGGTTTTACGTCCCTCTGTATTTTTATTGTTTCTTGATGGTAAAGCAGGATCAGCATATGATAAGTGATTTGGGTCTTCACAAATAGAGTCCTCTTTGTCATGTTTATTGTTACTTATTTGAATATCTCCGTTATATTGCTGGACTTTGGGACTCCGATCATTATGATAAACAGGAATATGGCTGTCCCTCTGCAGGACTTTGTGATTCTGTTTCAGAACATGATCTGGAATATTTCCATCAATCTGCTGCTGACATTTGTGACTCTGCTCCAAATGAGCTACCCATTTTACCCATTTCTTGGTGGCAAAATTGCAGCAGCTGCACACAAGTTTTTCCTGAGGATGAATATATTTCTTATGGCATTTCATTGACTTGTCGTCCAGGGTGACAAAGTTGCAGAAAGCACAGGTGAGCTCAGGGAGGTCTGCATGCTCTCGTCTGTAGTGTTTCTTCATCTTGTTACAGGAGTTCCTGCTGTAGCCGCAGACAGCACACGATGACATTGGGGATTTACTGACCTCAATCATGGCAAAGCTGTTTCACATCTCAAGACTCTGAAATCAGAGAAGAAGAATGTTGCTTTACTGAGTTACAAATGATTCCTTCTGAATAACATGCTGATTTGAAAAAAGTCAGGGGACCCCCATTACTGTACATGTGTATTTGGATGTATTGATGAAAAATGTAAAATGTCCCTTTATTCCTGTTATGATTTTTTGGAGCACAGAGACACTGATGAAGCAAGTCACGACAGAAAACCATTCTAATCTCAATGTGATAATTCTACATAATACCAATAATTATTTTCTCCATCTCTTGGTGGAGAACTGTAAGAGTGACAATTCCAGCTATTCAATGGTTGTCAATCATGCTTACAATTTAAATAAATGTGTATGATGTTTAACACTGTATTATATATGTAACCAAGCTCAAATATAATTTATGTGCCACATTATAACTGTGCACATATAGATGCTCTTGCTCCTGTCTGTATTGATACATATTCTATGTATGTGGCTGTAAAACACTTCGGTCCTGTATGGTACTTTGTGCCATTCAGGGTGAAGTGCTGTCATAGACACCTAGACCTGGTGCCGATGCTGCTCATACACACAACGGGCCAAATTATGCAAAGCATACATCGATGTCAGTTGGGACCTCACTAAGCTCTGGTTAGATATACGTACAGCAGAAAAACGTAAGTAGGGCGGGTAGGAAATTTAGAGCTGGGACTCTTTAACTCCAAGTAGCTTGCAGATATTTTTCAAATACTAGTAGTTCTAAATATTGAATTATGGAAAATAAATTCCTATATCAATGGTAACAGTTGGTATCAAAACGTGTTTAAAGTAGGAAGGCTCATATACCTAATGCTAGTTTGTCACTCTGTTCAACTCAAATGAGAGAAGGAACAGTTAAAAAAATGGGGGAAAAGAAGATAAAAATGACAGAAAATAAACAGAAAAAAGCGAAATCAAATGTTGAAAAAATGTGAGTAGAAAATAAAAGAAATGCTACTGTAAAAATGCATAAACGATTAAGACAACAAAGTTGATATACTGGTAGTTACAGTTCAAGATTAACTAACAAAATACCATCTTCTTGTGGTAATAGATTTTGTGGTAGATGAGAAATGAGAAACTTAAAGAAATGGTGACAAGGAGAGAAAAAAAATTATAAAAAAATCGCAAGTTTGCTTGAAGAGAGGCACAACCATTTTTCAGGGTGAGCTATATTATGAGCGGAAATAATTGACTGGAATTAAACAAAATGAAATCAACATTAAACAAAATGAAATCAAATCAAATTAAACATCAAGTACCAATACATGCCATTCATAAAACCGTAAGTCCCATACCATCTCCTGCTTGTTTTTGTAGAGTCCACGCTTACATGAATTTATAAGACTGTCATGTTCACATCCATTACCATAAGAAGATGATTTTCATTTAAGTTCGCCATTGTGCATTATGGGGATGTATAAATTCAACATTATCATTATTACTTCTATGATTGATCTTAAAAAATGCCTTGAATTTTGAGACATAGAATGTCAACCAGTAACTACATAGTAACACATTAAAAGAAACAGAGAACCATGAAGAAGTAATAAGTTGAATATTAAATCATGGAACTCATCAAATGTTTGAGCTCATTTGGCTCTTTGGTAAAACAAAGATACAAAATGTAACAACCAGTTTTCATTGTAATTCTTCATATAGTAAATGATAAAAAAAAAAACCCTGCCAACTTTTGTGTCAAGCTTGGAGACAGTTAGAAATCTGCACCTTTGAAATTTCAAACAGTGATAGGGCTAGAATTTCTCCTTCGGTATCTTTTGATTTATGTTTTGGAAAATTCAATACTTTAAGAAATATTAAGAAAAGAAAATTTCATAGTTTTCTTCTCCACATGCATCAAAGCCAAACAGGGACATTCTTTGTTCATTTTAAGGATCCAACAAACAGGTGGTGGGAAATTACTCTTCAGAAATATCCTCAGCCTGTGGCTAGCAATAATGCCACCAGATGTTTAGAAATCTCTATGTGCTTTTGTCATATGAAATACTGACTATCTTTACTTTCATATCAAATGAATTAACCCAACATTTAACATTATTAATGTTCTTTATTGACAGTTTTCATCCCCCCTTATGCTTCTGAGTGGCCATAATGACAAATTTTGCACACACTGGTTTACACTAGATCTACTGTTGTTGATAACCAGCCTGCCCCTTGTGATTAAGGATGAATGGACAAAGTGTGTTCACACTATGGTGCTCTCTGGTGGAAAACAGACAATGAGTCATTGTGTTATGGCAGTGAACATGTTAGCTGGCCTGTGCTACCACCTACTCCTGCTTTAATTCATGAACAGTTTCCTGGAAGTGACAAAAATATTTATTAAAAAAAAAAAAAAAACATGAACATCATTCATCATAGGGGCTCTACTAGGATTCTTTAAATAATCAGAAACACCAAAAAAAAAAAAGACTCCAATGTTTCAGTATGTTTTAAAGTTGCTGTAATGCTCAAAGCGTGAAATACATTGTACAGTGGTCTCCATCAACAATCTCCCATTATCTATGGGCATGATTTTGATTGCCTGTATCTGTAACTATAAATAAAAACATAGGAGCAGTGCGAAAGTTGGTGGTTAGCACTAATACTATATGGATACAAAAAACTTTTTATGCATGGATACAGATATGTCTACTTTTATTGACAGTAAATGGAGGCAGTCAGCAGTGTTGTAGCCATGTGTACCTGATATGCTACTGGATCTACTTCTGCTGTAGAGATAAGGTGGGACCACACTATGGAACAAGTGCTCAACACACTGTGTACACATAAAAAGTACTGAAGTTGGAAGTTTCTTGACATTTCAGTCTGACTAGGCCTATCCTTATACATTGTGGCATAATGTTCTTTCAATGGTATGAGGGCTGGATCTAACTGACAAAAGCTTACCATTTTCTGTGCTGGACCACCTTGCACCTCTAGGTCTCCCTAAACAGTAGCTGATAATCATTATTAGAGCACAATCCACATGTCTCCTCTCCCACTGTTTTCTCAGTTTTCCACATCATGATTGTAAGATGGAGGAAAGAGAACAACACTTTGTCGTCTTCACCTCATGAACTGTCAAGTTCACATAGTGTCTTTTTCTGAAAAAACAAACAAACAAATAAAAAGATATAAAATCAAATCAATAAGCTACATTTTTTTAGTCAGCAAGAATAGTTTCCTTGATGAGGCACATGAAGTATAAAACAAGCACTGCAAAGAAGGGAAAAAAAACAAAAAAAAACTTGATTTTTTCAGTTTAAAGCTGATCAATGAAAAATTCTGAAAAATCAAGATACAGTAACTACTTGCAGGAAGTTGCAAGACAAAACGGAATGTAATTCTAGGATTATTATTTATTTATAACGTATTTTTTTTTCTTATCATTATATTTTTTTTTACATGTTTCAAATACAAAGTGTAATCGAAATTTTGGCACCTATCCTTGTTCTAGATCTAGAATCTAGCTAGATAATTAGCAATCAAATGATTTGGATGAATAAAGAAGTGGCTTATAGATTGAAAGGAATAAGTTTCATTACATGCTGGTCTTCTCAAATCAACTGCTAAAAAGACAGACAAAAGCTTTGTTTTAGTCATTTTTATAACAGTAGTCTCCAAATATAAGCACGCTGGCGGAATGAGCTGAAAAGCGTGCTTATATGCGGAGCTTGCATATATGCAGAGTGAGACAGAGACGTAACAATTCACCTTTATACCTCAAAATTAAAATATAGATCTAGTTATAAAAAAATTGACTAACTAAAGGCGAATCAGCGTTTGCATGCAGACAAAACATCTAGATCAAACTGGCTGGAATTAGACAGTGTGACACTTAAACTCGTCTGGGAATGGGTAGAATGGCTTGTTCTATTCCAAAGTTGACAGGTGTAGAAGGGTGGCAAATTTTCCCGCATGGCGAAGTTCCCTCACTCTATTCTAAGCCTACACCACACTACACACATTCATTGTGTGAGGCACTGCTGTTTGGGGGGTGGGGGTGCATACATTACAAAGTCTGACAAGGCAATGGCTGTATCGAGTGTTGGACAGTCATGGCGAAAAACCAGTGGGTGGAGTACCTCAAGCCTCCTGCATCTTCCTACTCCTAATAAATTGACATTATACCATTGTATTTGTATTCAAGGAAACTATTGTTTGGTAGCAGATAGTAGGTCTACAAGGGAGATAGCTCATATTGCTAGCTGAATTTATTTTTTTTTTTTGGTCACTTGCTAAGCGTGCTAGCATTAGTATGCGGAGTGAGCATGCTTACAATTACATGCATATAAATTAGGCTATATAGTAAAAAATCCGTCATGGGACCAAAGCGTGCATATGAGCGGCGTGTGCTTGTATTCGAAATTCTTATATCCGGAGATTGCTGCACTGCACTTCTATGTGCAGGTGTACACTCCCTCGTCCTTCTGCTGAACTCCATCCGTCCATGGCTGGAGACCTCGACTAGATCTGTCCATATCTGCTCCTTCATTAAAGCCATACATTTTCTCAGCGTTTACAATAATGCTTCATGTGTTATTCTTGATTCATGAACAATTTTATCATCTCTCCTTATCTACAAACTACAATAAATTCGGTTGATTTACCGTTATCTATGTCCTCTTCAGGGCGTTACACATGGTCTGTCAATGAACAAAACAGTCGCCAGCACAGCAGTTAAAAACCTGAAACCAAAATATGCCAGGTACAGATTGTAAAGTTGTGTTAGAATCAGAGTCGACTTCAAAGGAAATAATGTATTTGTATTATCTTTTGATAAATTAATTACATGATGTCTTCACCGATTGTAATGAAACAAACATATTAAAGATCAAATTAGTTTTCTTTTGTCAGTGGAACAATAGACCATTGTGACAGAAGAACAATGTCGTCACTCACCGTTGGTCGTTTATATTTATTTTATTTTTTAAATTTATTTGTTATTTATTCATATATATGTTTTGTTTATTTATTTTTCTCTATTTATTTATTATTAATTACTCATTTCCCATTGGTTTTCTTTTCTTCTTTTTTTTATAACGTCTTTCTTTCTGCCTGCCTGTGTGTCTTTCTTTCGTTTTTCTTTCTTTCTCTTACGAACTGTCCCGTAGCATAGGCCACAGTTGGAGACACCACACTATCCTCTAATAGGTCGCCTCAGTTGGCAAGACAAAATAAGACACACATGTACAACAGTTCATGTTGTGACGCCAAAACGTTTGCTGTTTGTCATACTTCATTCACTATCCTCCATCCAAACCAACAACTAGAATTGTCGTTACCGGTATCATTTCATAGACATGTCTCAGAATTTAAGTCGGAATGTCAAGCAATAGCTGACTTAAAACACAACGACAACAACAATAACAAATACAACTACAATATCAACAACGAAAGAACAACAACAACAGCAACAACAACAAAAACAACAACAACAAACAGCATCAACAAAACAACAACAATAACAACAATACCACAACACTAACAAACAGTAATAAAACAACAACAACAACAACAACAACAACAGCACAACAACAATAAACAACAATAACAACAAATAATCTGTAGACCTCGATGTGCTGAAAGTTAGATAAAGTGATACTAAATTGGAGGGACCACATTTTAAAAATACTCATCTAAATACTCATGTAAATTTTAATAATTTTTATTAAATAATCATTTTATTATCATTGTCATCGCACTCATCATATTTCTAGAGAAAATCTGAACATTTAAGAGGGACAGTCGCCAATAGCTAACTTAATACCGGTACAATAAAAAAAAAAAAAAGTCTAGAGATAATTTAAAAAAAAAAAAAAAATCGACCTAATTGGTGGGACAGAGCAAATTTTAAAACCCTTAGTGCAACAAAGAAGAAAAAGAAATTAAATAGCACATTGCTGTAGCCTATATGAAAGAGAATTTTAATAAAGTATATCGCTATTGTGTTTTTCAATTTGAAAACACACACACACACACACACTGACTGTGACAAAACAAATCGGTTATTAGCTCACCCTCACCTCAGTCATTGCCTATGCCTCAATCTCTGCCCCACGACGTATATCCGCGTGTGTAGATGAGGCCACTGACCTCCTCCACTGCAATGAGTAACTATGCATTCTCAGGATATATTTTTAACTGACTCACTCCTAAACCCTGTCCATTCTCAGGCAAATTGTAAAGACTGGTTATAGGAGTATTTTCTTCAGTAATAACTTCTTTGCCAACTCCCAGAGCAGCTTCCTATAATATCAATGTATAGGTAAGCATTTTGAGACTACCTTTTCCTACAGACTGTTAGTAAATGAGACCCCCCCCCCCCCTTTTTTTTTTCATCCATATCTAGGTTGCTTCCCTTTGCCAAGAGGTAAGGGACAAGCATTGCAAAGAAGGGGAAAATACAATCACCATTTTTTTTCTTCTCTCTTAAAACACTTAATGCAAAACAAAACAAAACAAAAGCAAAATTAAAAAACAAAACAAAAACAAAAACAAACAAACAAACATACAAAAACACAACAATAATCACGATAAGGAAAAAAAAAAAAAAAGTTTCCATCATATAATGAATTTTTTAGAATATTCTGTCACTTATGTTTTACACAACAAGAGAAAAACTGGTGTTTTTTTCCTTCTTTACAATGCTTGTGTTATACCTGTTGCACTTGGTATAGAAACGTAGTTCGGTTGACAGTCAAAATGACTAATTAGCTCATTACAAACAGTAATAGCTCATCACAAACAGTAAGAGCGTCTAACATTTGTTGCTGTGGAGGAAAGACTCGCTCTCAAGCTTTAAGATAGCATTTAAGATGACTGACAGTCAGTGTTCTCTGTTTCGAGGATTAGACTCAGACGAACATACCCCTATACCGATACTTCCCTATACACATTTTCAGACTATTTATTTCACACAGATTATTACAAATTGGCTCGTTGCTGGTATATCAACTATTTCAGAAAAGAAAAGCACTTCATATCTAATCTTTCATGAAAGGTGTCATCCTGTGTTACAAAATGGCACCAAACTGACTTTGTGCCTTTTCTGGTTCCAGAATTAAATAGGACGCATCGTTTGCTTCCAAACTGTTACTTTCTTATTATATGCATTTTAAAATTGCTTCTCTTGACAGAGATTGCTACTAATTTTGCTAACTATGTGTACCTCAGATGACAATTGTCCTTAATATCTAATGTTCCTTATTCTATCATGAACTGACTGCCCTGTTGTCTATAAATTATTCAAAACGTTTCTATTGTGAATTAGAACTCAAGACGTTTACAGTCGTTTACTTAACTTGAGTATGATGACAGATTTATCTGCTTAAATTTGCATTACTCTCTACGTCCTCAGCTTCATGGCATAGAGGACTTGTCATCCGTGAGGAATATCCAGTATAGTATATGCCATGCATAAGGATGAGAGCTTCAGAGAGCTGAGCGTTAGTTGCATAAAAG
Organism: Peronia verruculata; assembly: GCA_038406235.1. Lineage (NCBI taxonomy): Eukaryota > Metazoa > Mollusca > Gastropoda > Systellommatophora > Onchidiidae > Peronia > Peronia verruculata. The sequence goes on from JBCAUA010834300.1 coordinate 12,793, forward strand.
AACTAATCCCGAGGGTTACAGAAATTCTGTCAAACTGAGGAAATCGTGAGCTCAGTTCTATGTTGCTCTATCTCCATTTCTCATATTCCGAGAATATTGATGTTGTGTTTAGCAACTGTTTTTGTACATGGGAAATAGGACAAAATGATTTTCAAAATATACATGTGCCTGTTTGGGAGGGTGATCGGTGAAATGACTACAGTATATGGTAGATTTACTATCCCTTTTTCACACGACAATACATATCTCCAAATCGCCCAAAATGGAGATAGGACAAGGAAGAACTGAGCTCGCGAAATATTCTTTGACTCTGCCTTGTTTTAATGTGTCTGTCTGTGATATGCATACGTCTTATATTAAAGGAATAACAACAAAGATGTTATCTCATCAACAATCAATGGAATTTCCTCTCGACAACACCTAACTTATCTGTCTTGAGAGGGTTTTTTTTTTTTTTTTATCTCTAAACGTTCACACGAAGAATAGAGAATCCCAAAGATGCTGCTCTAAAACCAGCGGAGGAAAGGAAACCATGAGCAAGGAGAACCTCTCAAGAGATGTAAAAATACTCTGAAGATCAACATTAGAAGCTGTGGAATTGCCTCTACTCCCTGAGAAGTTGTCATACTTGAAAGAACACTGTAGGAGAAATGCTGTACTCATGGCACGAGTCACATAAATACACGTTATATAAATTACTGCGGCATTTAAACCACAAACTAGCACCACTGATAACATCCTCTAATCTTACGACTATTGAAATTATTGTTTAATTTTTAGCAGAGGGTGCAAACACTCGAGGTGGGGTTTCCAGGTTTTTACTTAGTCGAATATAAACTATTGGGGGTGACCTGTTGTTGATGCAGTTGAATCTAATGAGAAAATGGCCGTCAATTTTGTAAATCCTTTTTTATCCTCATTTGGATCATGTCCCTTATAATTTTGGAATTTTTTCTCAATATAGTTCAGGAAATTTAACCCTGAAGTACATATTTTAAAAAACTAAATAAAATGTCCTGTGCAGAAAGAAAAATTACATAAGAAATTTAGTCACTGTTGAAATAATAATAACAATAATAATAATAATGGAGTGCATTTATATAGCGCCGCTCCCCCCCCCCTCCGTGGGGGCCAGGGGGTTATAAGTAAGTTCTCTGCTCCCACCTGCAGGCGGTGTAAGCCCACCATCGGTGGGGTGTCTCCCATGGAGTGCCAT
>JBCAUA010834311.1:0-14007 GCA_038406235.1 Peronia verruculata
AATTAAATCGATCTATTTATTCTATTCTATGGTCTAGATCTAGATATAGATTCTGTTAGTGGATAGATTAACAAGAACTTGGCCAAAAATAGTATCAAGAATAAGAATTTAGAAATCTAGATTCTAGATCTAGATCTTATTTTCTTTGGTTCGTCAATAGAATCTAGTCTAAATCTTAAGTCTAGAACCAATAGACCAGCCTACACTTACACACCATAATTTAAAAAAAAAAAAAAAAGGCCGACCGTATTCTCCCGAAGGGTTGGTATAATAATTTGCTATTTTCCCTAACCCTAACCTAAACCCTAACCCTAAACCTAACCCTAACCCCAAACCCTAAGTTCTCAAATTACTACAGAAACCCTTCGGAAAATAAGCACTTCTAAAAAAAATACAAAGGTTAAAATCTCATCAGCGTCCGCGTTAAACCACTGGAGAGATCAGACGTACCCTAGGTCTAAGCCCTAGTTCTCGCCTAAAATTAGAAAGATAAATAGATTGTAGTTAAAGACTTAACGATCACTTAATCATTAGGCTAAATATAATGACGGTACAATAACACAAAATTTGCTGATCCGCTCGAATAAAAGCCTACAAGCTAGTCGACTCTATTGAAATCTATTGTACTCCGACAATGGAGACTGATTACAACTCAGCGATATGGCTTTGTTTATAATTGGCGGTACGTGCGGAGATTGGTTGCTAGGGTAGAGGCTGGCTGGACGTCATAGGGCGGCGTTGTCCCCTCTTGGTAATATAGTTCTCTTTGGTAAGATGACTGCAGACACATACTGCGCGGAGAGAGATGAAGAAGCGCGACGTTGTGTCTGGCACTAGCCTCTTCGCCTGGGGCATGCGCGATTTCCGGTTTCGCTTTTGAAACATGGATTCCCTCTACATCCAAGACATTCTCTCGGTACATTTGCAGTCTGTAAGAGCGTGTATTAATGAACAAATAACTTTGTACTAGATTTCAAACGCCAGCCATCCTTTCATATATTTATTAATTATTTGTTATCATTTTATTTTTTGTCTACAGTAGGCAAGTGTTTACTTTGGCTGTAGTTCGGAATTTTGCTATTCGCCTGTAGGCTATATGTATTGCTGTGGTAAATGATGTTGTTCAGCGTTCGTTATGAAAATATCTGCGTCTGTGAAGTATTTTTAATAATTTATATTCTTAGCTTAAGTCCATATTTAATGAGTTTAAACTTTTTATTGTTTACAGTTAGACAGAGAGATATTTTTCTTTGTTTGTTGTTGTTTTTTTTTTTTACTTTTGCTATTATTTTATTTAAACAGACAATTTTGCTTTTTTTTATTTTATTTTTACTCTTGCTATTTATTTTCTTCAAACAGACACTAAACAGAGGGTGTTAGAGCAAAATCAAAGCACATGAATAATTTAACTCCTTTAAATCAAAATCCACGTAAATGTGGGAAGTTTTCAGTTGATTTAATTTTATTAGTTACCTTTTTAAAATTATCTGCCTAAAATTAGTTTTATGAAGTCATTTTATGTTGATTAACATAGCAAGAAGGAAATCCCTTGGTATTTCATTATACAGTGAGCAACAAGCATTGAATATTAACCTGCTCTGTTAATTCCAATTTCACCCCTTTAGAAAGGTAATACAATTGGACAATAAGAATAATTATATATAATTAAAAGAAATAATTATGGATGAAAGATACCGAACACAAGACTCTATCTCAATAAATGCCTTATTCTTTTTTCCATTTTTTTTTTTTTTACATTATTATTGTACATTATAATTATATTTTATTTACTTTTTATTATTTATTTGTTTGTTTATTCATTTTTGTGCCAAGCAGTATTTAAAGTGAGCCGTCATATGCAAATAGTTGTTTTCATTTCCAGGAAAATCCTGCGCTTTGAGAATCAGGAAGAGCAACTTGACACTAATTCAAAGAGCTCATATAGAGAGTATATTACGAATTGTATTATCTCAATATCATTCATATTATATCTAAATCTAGTATCTCAGTCTAGATCTGGATCTAGATCTAGATCTAGACCCAGATGTCTAGATCTAGATCTAGACTAGAAGATCTAGATCTAGAACTTGATCTAGCTCCCTCCTAGATCTAGAGTCTAGATCTCTAAATATCTAGATCTAGAATCTATATACATGTATTCAAAACCGAAAAACCCTTGTCCCCCGAGATATCAACGCATATCTGAACTTGTCAAACAAGTATCTTTGAGCATATGTACATTGGATTCTTTAAATGGAACAAGGAAGGGAATTATAGAGGGACAGACTTAGACGTAAATGTTCATTCTATATAACACAAACGCCAGGGATAGTCTCTGTTCACTGACCCTGTGCAAATAATGGACCATCAATAAACAAAAGATTATTCACGCAATGATATTGATAACCATCTTAATTCATAACATTAAGTAGATATTATGCATGGTGTGGCCCTAAACTAGTAAGGAACATAGGCCTACTTATTCATTTTAATAATGGCGATTGGTTACATTGTATGTCTATTATCGACAATAAGCGTTGTGAATGAGAGGACAATTGCTTTGCACAGCTTTCGTTGTGTTTTTTTTTTTTTTTTAAATATTAATCTCTGAAATATTAACAGACCATTGTGGTAACTATGAAACATTTTCCTCAAACCATGAATCATTACAAATTTTAAAAATTTCAATAGTGCACTCTTCAAACAAGAAATCGAGCAGCTGATTTTTATTATTATCGTTTTGTTCTATAGTGCTTGTTCAATAATCTGTTCATGTAGCAAAGGGTAGGACCGTAGTTAGGGTGGTGAAAAACGGCCACCAGTGAAAAATGAAGAAGTTCTCAACGGTCGATTTTTTTCTTATTGTCATTCTGGTTTGCTGCACTTTGTTTTGTGATACAGTATATGAAAATGATGATTCATTATCTGTTTCATACCACAGACGCAAATCATGAAAATATTACCCACATCATATGAAAACTGTGCGATCTATACATACATTGTGTCTTGTTAAATCATGGTAGGTTGGATCCCACCTGACATGGGAGGAGGCCAAAATGATCACCAAAGAAAGTAGAAGACGGCATTAATTTTGCTGAGACCTGGCACTCTACCCGGAGCGAATAAAAATTATTAACTAACGAAACAGGACTAATGCGCAGACATTCTGCATAAACTGGTATGCTTCACCAAGCATGTCCATTTTTTCGGGGAGCACGAGATTTTTGTTCACACACAACTGTTAGCGGTCTCCATAAAGAACTTGGCCCTCGCCAATATTTCACATGGCAAAGTTTACAGACTTCAGTTGCTCGTTAGACCTTAAAATTGCAATGTGTTCTCATGCATGAAGAAGAAAAGTCACCCGTCAGAAACATTATGATTTTTTTTTTCACTGCCATATCTCTCAAAAACAAAAGAAGCATGGCGCTAGGTTTTTGATTGCTGTCATGTGGTGTTTTTTCGTCCCCCCCCCCCCCCCCTTACTCTCTCTCTCTCTCTCTCTTTATTATATATATATATTGTTTCTCCTTTTTCTCCTGTTGTTGATTTTACAATTCCTTCCTCATTCATGTTGCCTCTCAATTTCCACCAACACAAAGTTTTTACAAGTCTGTTTTAGTTTTCAAAATTTTGTGCACAGTGTAACTGTTGAGCTTCCACTTAAATTGCTATATTGTTATGCATATTATGCATGAAACATCGCCGATACCTACACAAGCTGAACACCTGGGAGCGACAATACTAATTCACACATGGAAAAAAATAATAATAATAATAAAATTTAGACATTGAGAGATGATAACGGGACAGACAGAGCAATCTGAACTGATACGGCAATCTTGTATATCATTCAAATTTATTTCCTTTGTCAGGCAGAGGACCCCTTTATAAGCATCATTAGGGTTAAAAAGAAGTTACTTTCATTCATTTAATCTGAAGCTTTCAAGTGACTAAGACAAATAAGAAATTTCACTACAAAATCAATTGGGTTTCTCTTATAGTGATATTTTTTTTTTTCATTACTGAATCTTCTAGCACAAGCAACTCTCTTCTTCACGACATTTGTTCAAAATCTCATGAACTTCACATAGTCACGATACAATGATTGTTTGAGAGACTCACTGATACCTCACAGAACTGATTGATATTTCCTGAAATTAATGTTAAAATGAGCATTTTTTTTTTTCGATCAGCCAAATACTTTCATTTGCTGGGTGTTTATAATGTTCAGCAGACTTTCACAGAATAAAGAAATAGGGTGAATTTTGTATTTATTTGAAACATTCTCAACGGAGAATTAAAAAAAAAAAAAAATTATCAAGAATGGAACTTCTTTTTCTTCTTATCTAGTACATATGAAATCTGTTCACAGTTGTTAGGTTTTTGATATTACAAATGAAAGAAAGAGTGAAAGGAGTTTTTTTTTTTCCTTTTTTATATGGCTTGATTTGTTTAGCTAGCAGGGGATTGTTCTTTGGCTGGCACCAAAAAAAAAAAAAGTAACTCATTTCATCCATTTTGACATTAAGATATTGATTAGTTGAAAATCAGCAAAAACAATAGGAGATCGTTGTGCTCAGTCCTATTACTTCCCTTTACCCGACAAGAGAGGGATTAAACAAGTAATGTAAAGAGGGGGGGGGGGGGGAGGAATACTTTTGTGCCCGTTGCTTGAAACATAGTCCATGAAAAATTCCCCCCAAAATATGATGTAAAGAGAATGTTTTCTTCTTATTGTTATAATTTTATCATTATTATTATTTTTATTATTTTTATTTTTTGCGATCAGTCTTTCGAATGGCAAGCAGTAAAAGAATTTTATTTCCTCTATATACTGCTTGTTCAACGCGTCTCTTGTCTGGCAAAGGGAAGTAACACTCTGGTCAAAATGATCTCCCCTACCCAAGTCTCTCTTCTGGAAGTCCCTCTTTTGGATAATCTGCGAAACGATCTCCCATTTAGATCATGTTTGACTATACCTTAGAAGCATTACTCACACATGGCACGAATACATAACAGGCATTAAGGAAATAATAATTATCATGAAAAACTCCTATATGAAATTTAATAATATTTTAATAAATATAATGACTAAATAATGTTATGCCCAACTCAGTGGCTGTTCTTGCATAGATGACAGGCATTTAGGCATGCATACACAGCAAACATTTATTTTTATTCTAAACTATTTATAACATTGATGCTGCCACACAGATAATTTTATTTGAACTCGGCAGCCTTACATATCAGCAGAAAGAATCTAACAAAAAAAAAAAAGTGTGTACACATCTATGCATATATAATAAATCAGCAGCAACCACGAAAAGAAAAAACAGTATTTTAACATCCATCAAAATGTATTTCTCCTTGGCCTTAATCGCATTATGAAATATAAATCAAAGCTAACATGAGCTTATTATAGACATTTAATCCTTAAAAATCTAAACAGTTCAGTACAGGTAGTGATGTTAATACTATTTGGTTGGTGTGATTCAGTGAAACAGAATAATGTGAAAACAAATGATGAATTGTTCTTAAAATGATGCTCATAGTCACTGCTGTACAAATTTTGGTTGTTTTTGTCATGTTCGTTGTAGTGCTATTTGCAAGCGATGTCATAATCAATTCTCAACTCAACAAGAAAATTGCTGAAATGAAGTCTAAAGAGTTTGCTTCATTTCAGTATAGACAGCACATTATTACTAAATTGTACAAATAAGATTCGACATGATGAGTTCAGGCTTTCGTCAAAGTTCGAGCTGTAGTTATTTGTGCTACTGTGAAGATTACTGTATGAAGTTCTTGCCTAGCTCATTTCCCCTCTGTGTGCGTGTATATGGGTGTATGTAGACTATCTGGGTGTGTGTAAGTGAATGTGTGTGCATTATATGAAAATGCTGCATTATAATTACCACTTTCAGATTGCTAAAGCCTCACTTCTAAAGCAAACTTGAACAACACACACGTGAGCGAACACACATACTCATATTGAGGCAAAACTCTCATTAAGATTATAAGAAGCATCAGTAATGACGAAAGCAACCACTAAAACATAACAAACATTATATTTTCAAGCGTATTTTGCGGCTCTAACAATAAATCTTTCTAATCAGCAACGTTACTGATCATTATAGAAAAGAAACAGCCAACATCAGTGCCTCTGTTTGATGTATCATTTTCACTGTTAGTTTGGATAAGTATGCTAGATGATTAAAGTCTGTAAGTGTTCTACCAACAGTCAGTAGATTTAGTTCTATTTGGTCCGATGACATGGTTTTCTTTTAATTCTTCTCTTAAGTTTTACATTGAAGTTTTCATTATCCATGCAAGCCAGATTTATAACACAGGAGAGTAGAATGAACAATAATTACGACTTCTGAATAGGAAGACATGTAAGTAAGTTTGATAGAAAACCAAATCTATGCAACTAGGATAAAGAATTTCAATACAGAAATGAGCAAGCAAAAAAGAAACGAGAACAAAGTATACTGTAATTATAAAGCATTTTTCTCTTGAACAGTGCTGGATTAATGTCTTCTTGATAAAATTCGCCCATGGGAGCACTCAGATAACTGAGTGTATTAACTTCATAATAGATTTGGAATTGACGACATAACTTTCTTTAAAAACAGAGGATGTGATACCACAGCATTTTATTACACCACCAGTGATAGTATGCCCAGACAAAGAGAAACTTGGAATACAATGCATAAAATGCTCTTAGTCAACAGTCTTTCGTAATGCAGGAAGTAATGATTGCATTGTATGAATTCACTTGGATCTGGAGATGTAGTTCCAGTAAACAAATTGTTCCAAGGATCATACTAATTGTTATCCTCAGCCCAAAAGAATGGCTTCAGCGTAAAGCGGTGACAAACTTGGAGAGCTTTTTGCTTGACTATTTGTGAGAAGGAAGGAGAAAATCGATGTTCAGTTGTTTATGCTACACTTTTACCACATCCTCTCGAGCGTCAAATGCCCACATTTTCACATAGAACAAAGGCTTTGCCACCAACAGTAATTCCACCCAAGACTGTGTATTGAAACTATAAATGTATAGGCCTATCCTAATTGTGCTGTACTTCGCCCCCTTTGCTCCATATTTTCCCACACCTACCATCCGGAACTACAGAAAAGCAACTTTAATGGATTTTCACTGCCATCCAACTTTCAAAGCCTCTTTAGTTGGATATTGATTTGTACCTATTACATAAATATATTTTGTCATATAATATTTCAAGTGTCATATTATTAGTATTCACACTAATCATTAATACTGTATCTTTAAAGTATTTCCAAAATATCATAATATGATGAACCATAGTCCTGTACTAGATAATTAGGCCATTTGTCCACGCGGCGTTATACTCAAGACAGGATGCATAAATCAAGAAATAATTGTCAGTTGAAGTTTCGAAGGTGGCAATAGCATTATCTTGGTCATGCTAATTAAACTAACACAAAAATCTAAAGCATGAGAAAAGTTCGGGTTGTATGATACGTGATGGAAGAACCACACCGAAAGAGAGAAATATTAGGTGAATGGGCAGAAAAAGTTAAGAGTAAAATTTGGCATACTTTTATTTCTGCTCTTTCAGTAATGCAGATAATTAAGATTGATCATGACATCTGATCCTAAGTGAACCACGATAATTCAAGACATAGACCTCACATCGAATTATTCCTCAATTATCAACATACTGATTTATTGATCACTGCGTGTCAGGGAGCATATCTCAATGAAATAAAATGGAACAAGAAGAGGAAAGCGAATGGGTGGGGAAAGGGGTGCCTGTATATAATACCATAAGGTATTGACAATCTATTGATCAAGTAAAACCTGCGTGTTCAGTTATTATTCCCACTAGTTCATAGTTTCGCCAGAGTATGTCGCAGTCAAACATGGGTTTCACTCTCAAGTGTTATCAGAAAACTCTTGTCAGACTGGAATGAATAGATATATCAATAGTATGACCGATATGCAACTTATGCTTCTCTTTTTTTGTGTGTGTTCAGACAAAAATAAAATACGCCTTTCCTCGAAAATTTAGGTCACCAACATGAATGTGATAAAGGGAAATTGTAAACATGCCAGAAGCTGAAAGGCAAATAGCAAGTTCAAATATCTTGTTTATTTATTATTATTATTATTTTTAATCTTTTTAAAATATAGCTTAAATTTTACATTGTCTGATACTTCATATTTCATACATCTTGTGATAATAATACTGTTGGCTACTAATTTGTAAAAAATCGTCAGCCATGACAGGCACAATCTAGTTGTCATTGTGCTGATGAGCCGTAAATCCATACGCAAACCAAACCAAATTTAAAATATATCAGAGATTCGTAGCCTGGAAATGCCAGAATCTCAAGAAGTGTGAGATGGCATGTCACCGCTATGTGAAATTTATAGATTCTGATGGATTTTTTATCATTCTTAGTGAGAAGGTAAATAGTTACAATAAAACTCGTTGAAATACCCAGTAACCACATATTTTAAAGATTATCTGATAACTGCCGTTAAACTGTAGTTTTTAAAGACAGGTTGATAACTTTTGTTACTTTTTTTTTGTTGTTGTTGATTTTGTTTTGTTTTGTTTGTTTGTTCGTTTGTTGTTTGTTTGTTTGTTTGTTTTATTTTGTTTTTTGTTGTTGATTTTTTTTTAACAGGCTTCTTTGATCACAACACTGTCTTTTTTTTTTTCTTCTTGTCTTATCTGATATGGTACTGTCTTTGTCAGCAGTGGGAACAATAATAATATGCTTCTCTGTTTTATAAATAATCTGTCTGAAAAGAAATTGTCAAAACAGATTAATTAGAATTCAAAACCTGAACAAGTTATTGGTAGGCAGAATGATCAGCAGAATAATTATTCCAAAATACTGTTGTCAGTGCGTCCATCAAACTGTCATAGAACCTAGCTGATTGATTTAATTCTTCTTTTTTTTTTACCACAGAAACTATCGAATGGCTAAACTTGAGGAAATGAAAGTAAATTAAGAAAAAAAAAAAATGCTTGGATTGTAAACTTAGTTTCCTGTCCTTCCCCCAAAATGTCAGATTTGTGCGATCAACAAATGTTTCTTTACTGGCCTGTTATTCTGCTATGCAGGCATAACAACATAATGTTTTCTATTCAGTGCTGGAGAATGGTTTGTTTTACCTATTTGGCCCAAATGTCGCGTGTAACAGCGGCTTGTAGACCAAGGGAAATAATCATTAATAAAAAGAAGCATTATGCTTTCTTTATTTCAAGAGAGAGAGAGAGAGAGAGAGAGAGAGAGGGGGGGAGGGGGGGGGGAAGAGAGAGAGGGTGAGGGAAATAGAGAAAGAGAGGGAGAGGGGGAGGGAAACAGAGAAAGAGAGAGAGAGAGAGAGGGTGAAGAGAATACAAATAAATTTATTTCCACTCTTGTTGAAATTTGGCTTTAAAGGATGCTAGGTACAATCAAACTACTATTCTGTTCAATGTCTTCATAAAGAACCCTAGCAACAGCAACAACGATATCGACAGCAATAATAACAATAATAACAACATACACACGACGTACTAGCAAAGACATCAGTGATAGCTTTAACAATAACGGTGCTAATATCATGCTGTCACCAAGAACAGCGGCAACCAGGCAAGACAATTTTAAAGAACTGACAAACCAAGGATGAGCTGTCTCTTCACTTTTATTATGTATCTAGAAATCAAGGCAATATATAGTGGGTTAATCATTCTCATAAAGCAAAAATATCTTGAATAGTTATGCGCAGTTTCTAAGCTACAAATCTACAATAAACTAAAAAATACCGAGCTCTTTCTCCTCTCCCTCATGTATCTATACGTTCATATAGACACAAACGTACACATTGTCATATGCACGCACACAAGCAGACACACGCACATACATACATACACACCTATACAAAATTAATTAACAAATTAAATGGTCAAAGAAGTACACTTGTAAACTTGTCCTACAAAATAAAAAAAACAAAAACGGTTGGTCGTAAAAAGAATTAGGGCAACGGTTTCAACTAATTTCAGGCCACAGATCAGCAACCCCACAACAACAACAGCAACAACAGCAACAACAACAACAACAATACAACAACAACAACAACAATACCAATAATGATAGTTATATTAACAATAATAATAAAACAATAATAGTAACAATAAAATTCGAGGACTAATTTCTGAATAAAGATAAATAGGTAGATCTATTCACGACAAGCATTTTGGTTTGAGATATATTTCTTCATGATAATTTTCTAAAAATTATATAAGATAATTTTCAAAAATTCGATCTGAAATATATTTCTTACAAACATAGTTCAGTGGAAATTGAATATTTCAAGCATTTTGGTTTGAAATACATTTCCTCCAAAAAATTTATTCTGGAAATTGTATGAAATGGTAGCCACGTAACATTTCAATTTAAAAATATATTTCATTCAAACATAATTTTCCTGGAAATGGAACAGTTATCTAAAATTTTGCAGAGAAATGTATTTCTTGTAAACAGAAATTTGAAATTATGGAGGAATATACACCGAGCAAACGTTTTCACTTCAAATTTGCAAATGCATTTTTCTTTGCAACCAGTCTTTTGGATTCTCTTCTCACTAACAGAAGTGGAACTTGAAAAACACAATGCATATTGTTTTCCACTGTGTCTGTTTCTCCGTTTCGACTTAATCTACCACAGAAGTGGAAATCCACTCTCACACTTCTAGGTTGATGCAAATGGCAAAAACACATTGACTGCATGTGATGACAAATATGGGTAAGTACCAGTCATAGTAATCCAAAATTTTCACTACTGTAGAAATGATAGAAACATACAGTTTTAAAGTATTACACCCTTTTCCAATGTTTCACCAAATTCAGTCCACCATGAACCACCAGCTTAGAACCACTGAATTAAAGGAATGACTAACGGGTATTAATTGGATCTTCCAGAACAAACGAACCTTGAAAGAAATTTTGTGAGTTTGATATTGTAAATAAGTGAAAAATATATGAGATGCGTCACGATGAAATCAGGCGCGCGTCAAACTGAGCCGACTGGAGAAATCACGTATTTACCACAGATAACGAATATTTAACGCGATTTTTTTTTCTTCTTCACTCAATCCTTCTATATCAATCTAAAAATGCATTTCTGAGTTCAATTTACTGAAATAGATTGATAAAAGCCATAAAGTGCCAATAGCTCGACATCTACTTAAGGTAGAACAATTATTTTTTCACATGCTGAAAGGGAAATGAATAAGCTTCACAATGGTACCAATAACTCCGTATGCTCAAAATTCGATTTCATCGTGTTGCATCTCATATTATTCCAGAGAAGGTTCGAACGGAGAATTACTTTAACTATAATCGAATTCGCTTACAAAAAACTTTTAAAACTGAAATGATGACCTGCAATTCGGCTAAGGAACCTATATCACAGCAGACTATTTTGATGATTATTTTTTTTTTGGGGGGGGGGGTTTGGGGGGTGGGGATGTTTTTGTTGTTTTTCTACAGTTTTCAATTATGAGTTAATAACATACAGTGAGTTATTATGTAAGAGGGAGAATGTATGCTTTGTGTATATGTGTAAGCATGGGTAAGAATTGAGTTAGGATTACAGTTTTACATGAGGACAAGACTATTTCATACTGTCTACTTGAAAAGAATGACATATAATAAATAAGTGAATTTGAAATTATTGTTGCTTAAAGGGGAAGAGACATTTCCAGATGAGGCTAGGAGCCCTCGGTGATAAGAAAAACCTCTGGGATCTTACAGTTTGGCAGCCAGTCCAGACATGGCCAAGCTCACAATCAAGAGCACTATACTAGCTAAAGCAAAGCCAGCTCCGCAAGCCACATCCTGCATGTCGTAGTACTCAGATAGTGAGCAGGTCTGGACCAAACACTCTTGAGTGCTTGTGCCAAATTCCTTTAAGTTAATCAAATCACAGAACTGTTTTTCTATGAGCAGTGTCGGTGCAGCAGGTGAAATGCTCACACAATCAGTTATCTGTTTCTGACAACCCATGCTTGTACTTTCCATCGCATCAATCATGGCGTCGACCTTATCGTCCATGTCCGAGGAGGTGACACAAACGAATTGTTTAATCTTGTTGGTTTCTTGGCCTGAGCACCCTCTGCTGAGCATGCACTCGCTAAAAGTGCTAAATCCAGTTGTCGGCTGTTGCAAGTCGAAAAGCTTGCAGTATCTCCTCACGTAAGCAAATACGTTGCCTTTCGAGTGACTTCCTATGCAGGATTCCATTGATTGTCGACAGCTTGTAGTACTGAATTCTCGCTGAATCTCTTTGTTGAAATACGATTGGCTAAAGACCCATGGCTGCAACATAGATGCTACTGCCAGAAACGCAAAACAAATAATGGAAAACTTCATTGTGGCAAGATCTGTGAAGAACAAAACAGGATTAATGTTCAAAACTGAATAAGATGTGCTTTATAAGACTAGATATCGTATGCATTAATTATTACCAATGATGAACATTGTCTGAAACAGTGCATTATACTGAATGTGTTGAACAAACAGGGCATGGAATTGTAGTACTTGAACCGGTCACTGAAAAATACAACATTCAGTCACATACAGTAACAAAATACACATGCTAATGTATAATGCTTCATCTGGATCTGCTTTTTACCTCGTCCAAGACAAGTGTGGAGATCACAAAAGAGTAAATGTGCTGTATATAAATGGTATTATATTACTTTGTATTATTGTATGTATTATTTTAGATAGCCCAAATCAGTTCCTCTAAATCACAAACGAAAGAAGTAGGAGAAAAGTGTAATTATATTATACTAGAGGAGAACCCACGGCCTCCGTGGGAAAATATTTAAACAAAGCCCAGCGCCTTAAAGTATATGGCAAAGCGTGCGCACCTCGATGTTCGTATTATAATGGATTAAACTGAATGTTACTCACAGAAAACGTGTTTTTGAACCCAACGTACAATTCGGATCAAGCAGCCTTGCGAGTGTATTATTCAATTATTATCGCATTTTAGAATAACGTAAAAAAATAATAATAATAATAATAAAAAAATATTAATAATAGTAAGCTTTCTTCAGGTTTATGTACATAGAAACACAAATCCATATGCAACAGTGTTGTGTGTCAAATTTCATATGGATGCATTCAGCAGTTTGTGAGTCCATAAGCCCACTGTGGGTTTTGTTACAGATTAATAGTAAAGATTTTACATTATGTGCGTCTAAGTATCTCTATATCCTGGTCTGTTAGAGGGAGAAATATGTAAATTTTACACATGACGCCAACCTTTGGTTAATCTTTTTTTCATGCGTTAATATACTGTGAAGGAAAAGAATGTCTTCTTTTTTTCTACAAAAGGATATATTTATTCTGTAGTGATTACCCCAAGACAGTGTTTTGTTATGTTGTTACTATGATTCTGTTGTGCATGTTTTCATTCAAGAGGATGCACATACGCCGCTGGACTTAAATTGAGCACCATCGACTTACCTTTAACTCAGGCTAGGCGAGGAGGAGACCGAGTGAATGGGCCAACAGCCTCGTCGCTCGACTATTTATCGAAATCGTGGGTCTGTTGACGTGATTAGGCAATGCTACGTGATTTAACTTGTCAAATAAATTTCCCGAGCCTATTTTAACTGTTGTCTGTCAAATTCTTTTACCAACACTCCCTCTTCCGCATTTATAATTATTTTTTTATATGCTCCCTTTCGTATTCCTATTTATACATTAATATCTGCGATCTGAATTGCGAAATAGGAAAAGGCCCATTTTTTGTTTATTTATTTATTTATTCAATTTTTTATTTTTTGCTTATTACATAGTGCAAAATAAATCATCCAGGCCTTTAGGTCATCCAGGTCAACGTGTCCCTGACTCTTTTTTTTTCAATTTTGTGTGTGTGTGTATGTGGGGGGGGGGGGGGTCCAAAAAACCCTCCCTGGTCCCAAAGTCCGTATGTGACCTTCGTGAAATAAAG
>JBCAUA010834322.1:0-14007 GCA_038406235.1 Peronia verruculata
CTTCCTGGAGGTGATTTTTTTTTTTTTTCTTTTTTAAATTATGAAAATTAGGTCATTTTAACCTTTATCGAATTCAGCATGTTCAAATTAGAAGAAAACGAGGGAAAAAATCGACTTTTCTCATACGGTTACCGTGGCAGCGCCGCCTTCTTGGATTTTGGCGTCCCATAATTTGACTGATTTCAAAATCTATCTCCTCCGCCAAATTTCAATAAA
This sequence comes from Peronia verruculata, assembly GCA_038406235.1. Classification (NCBI taxonomy): domain Eukaryota; kingdom Metazoa; phylum Mollusca; class Gastropoda; order Systellommatophora; family Onchidiidae; genus Peronia; species Peronia verruculata. The sequence continues at coordinate 217 of JBCAUA010834322.1, forward strand.
ACTTGATAAAACTTGGTGAATATAGTGTTTAATATAATATCTAAAATGCTACCTATTTGTATTACTTTCCACGGAATACAAAGTTTTCTATAAATTTTTGAAAATGCCTTATGACGTAAATTCAAATTTCGCCATTTTTTCAAACAAAAAAAACAATTTTCTCTAAACCTTACCCACCGAATTTAACGCACATATGTAACTTTTTGGGTTTTGTGGTGACAATGATGAATACCAAATTTGGTTTGAATTGGTTTAGAAATAAAAAAGATAGACAGAGAAAACTATTTTTTAAAAAACGGGTTTTGAGAAAAACATACATACTCCCCCTCTTTTCATCACTTTATTGTCTCTTGTTGCCGTTTTCTCTCTCTCTGTCTCTCTCTCTCTCTCTCTCTCTCTCTCTCTTTCTCTCTCTCTCTCTGGGCGTATCTTTTATCAAATTTTGCTCCCAACCCCCATCTTTATAAGAACACTTTCGGGTTCTTGAGGACGTCTGTGTGTCCCCATATCATTTGTGAGTGCAAACCAAGAGTGTTTTGGTCTTTACTATGACATATAGTCGACTTCGGAGCTATAAATAGCAGAAAGAAAGCAAAATTGCGCTATTTATAGGACGAGGAAAGTCATTTTAGAACACTTCCATTGATAATTTGCATGATCAGGAGTTTTCCACGGGTCATAATGGTCATCCAATGTCCATCCCTGGCACTAGAACTCGCGATATTGCTAGGAGAGGTGATATTCAAGTGTTTTTTCCACCCTTTGCCAATATATCATCAAATCGCGATGATCTACGACCTCATTTAGCAGACAGGTGGAGCCAAATCCTGATAGACAATACGCTAGGTCTGCCGTTGAATGACCATTGGTCAAACACGTTAGAATGGACTTACCAACTTTTTGATACCATTTTTACACACAGAAAAGTACTTTTAAGAGAAAACAAAAGCGCAAACTCGCATTTTTGTGGCAAAATCCATATTTCAGGATGCGCCCACCCCCCCCCCCCCAACCCCCACTCCCCCCTTAAGGAGAGGAGGTGTCCTGCGGGTATATTTGTTTTCTTTTCGTTTTTATTATTATTTTTTTTTTTAATTATTATTCCAGATAGACTTTCGATTGAATACGGCATGTTCATAATAATTCGAGGAAAACGGTGAAAAACATCTGCTCTCTCGAATGGTTGCTATGGCAACGCCACCATCTACTAGTATGGCCTCTCGAAAATGGTCATCTTTGAAATCTATCTGTTTTGACCTTTACTGTAGCTTAGTCCACATCTGTATTCTGGAGCAGCAGAATTAAAATGAAACGTGGAGGTTCATTACCAAGAGCCCAGTGAGAGATTACACTGATAATGTGCGTGATCAGGAGGTTGTTTGGTTGTTTTTTTTTCGCCTCAAAGGCGTCATCCAGTGTCCTTCCCTGGCACTGCTACTTAAAATAGTTGCTAGGAGATATCATAATCAAGTGTTTTGTGCATATTTGCCTGCATCAGGTCCACAGTGATGATCTACCACCGTACGTAATAACCAGAGAGAACCAAATCCGTTGAATGACCATGGATCAAATATGTTAGAATAGACATTCACTTTTTAATACCAATTTTATTTGAGAAAACCAAAACCCAAAATCTCACTTTTTTTTTTTAGTATAAAACATATTTATTACAGGACGCACCCCCTCTCTCCTCCCTTCTTTAAATTGAGGTTGTTACATTGACCCTCTTACATAGCTGGCGTTTCTCTTTGGGAAAAATAACCGCCTTCCCTGGTATAGTATTGATCAGCATTGATTTTGTAACAGATGTTGTTTGGGGCCTTTGCAAGAGACAGCAGTCAATCAAAGAAATCAATTTGCTGTGAGGCTTCTGCTCTTCACACCATGTCATAACAGTTTGACCTGTCCCTTCTTCGGCATGGTGCTATTAGAGAGGCGAAATGGCACAATCACAATTCCCGTATACCATTCAAAAACATCCATTCCTGAGGCTCAGCTTCTTCTCAACAATCTGGTAATTTAGAGAGCATTGTGTTTTGGATAGGAAGCAATTAGTTTCTTTATTCGGGCAAGAGGAAAGCACGCAGTCCGAACAGATCTAACTCCGCCAGTTCTCACAGCCTGACCTACCAACTAGGCATTTTTGATGAGCGTATAGCGGTAAATCGTGCATTTTTTGGGGCATTGTTTTGGTTTCACGAAACAATGGAGCAATTTCGTTTCATAAGACCTTTGACAGTGTGGACAAAAGTTTGTTCAAGGCACTAGACTAGCTGTAATGCAAAGCCATACAGCACATGTGACGAGGCAAGAGGACAATAAAGGGAAATTGGTTGCTTTCACTCACCATCACAACAGCAAGATTACAAAATTATCAAGGTGTCACCTTATGCAAAGTCATTTTTCAACTGAGTGATTCTCGCAATATCTCTCATCACAGGGAACAGTCTAGATCAGGGGTTCTCCACTGGTGGGTCAGATCCCAAGGGGTCTCTCAGCCTTGGCAGAAGGATCGCGTCGCCTCGCTAAAAGTGGCTCAGGATAAAACTAATTCAACACATCAATTACATTTTGTATGTTTTTATGTTTATATAATTTAGTAAAGTAATAATAGGAGATAGCCAGTAAAGGTCGAGTAGATTTCAAGCTTTTGTTAATGTGCCAATAAGGAACCACTGATCTAGAGGCAGATACATTATACTTGGCCGTTCGACCGCTGCATTTGGTTTGCTCCTCTTTCTAGGCGGTTGCAAGACGTAGGCTATAGCAGAAAGTAACGTAACTAAACATTGTCTGCACAGTGTTCCTTATAACGCTCAATCCCTGGAAAGAACAGAGTCGTCAACTCATTTGATGATGATTTTTTTTTTTTTTTTAAACAAAAACTTTAATTATTATGGCCTCGTATTGCTCCAACAAAAGCCTGTACCTCTCTCTCTCTCTCTTGACTATGTTTATTCTCAATAAATCTTCTTTCTGGTTTCATAGGCTCATGTACATGTAGACCTATATCCTTTTCCGTCTCACTTCTTTTTCCAGTTATTTTCCATATTTTTCCTATTTTCGTCCTCTTGTTCTCCCTTTCATTCTCTCTCTCCCTCACACACAGCTCACTTTCTTTTTCTTTCTGCTCAGCTTTCTATTATCTCCTGCTCTTTTGCCGCCCTCTTAAAATCTAAAACACACGTCAAAACTGAAATGCACTCGGCATCTACTCAGGGTAAAACACACTCACATACACACATACGCACACACACACATACATACACACGCACGCACGCACACACACACACACACATACACACAGAGAATCGCATTTTAATTACTCATGACTCAGTATCTGAACATAAGTTTATTCGAAGTTTTTTTTTTTTTTTTAACAAGGACCTCAGATGTAAATTATGAAGATGTAACAACAGGTCCATATCATATGTTCAGTATCATGTAGCAATATCAACTGGCTCTGCAAGGTAAGCATTTGGCTGCTTTAAATCAAACAAAGTGCAAAAAATGTAACAGACTGTAATCACAAAGAACAAACAGAAACTGATATAGCAATCACAAAAGATGGATTGCAGAAAGTTTTCAGTGGAGTTGCCAAATGTTATGGAATTATTTCTAAAAAGGTGAAGGTGATACATACAAAATACGATCATAATGTTTGGCATAAATTTAAAAGTGGTTATACATAATGCAATCCTGCAAAACATACCATATTTGACAGATTAACTCTGAAAAGCACCTCAAGGAAGCCAGAAATCTCAAGTTCTGCAGAAATGTACAAACCATAGTTTTCAAATCAGGGAATTGTCACTGCCCAACTTTCTTGGCTTTGCAAGGTATTTTTCAAAATTGCCAAGTTAAAATGATTGTAAAAAAAGAAAAAGCTAAATATATACCTTTTTTTTTCCTTTGTAAACATATACCATATATACTTAGTATACTACAAAACATATTTCCAGTCTATGTTATTTACTTAGGGTAACAGCATGGCCATGTATGGCACAAAACAATAATCATGTGATCTCCCCTGCTATCATGTGATGTGCTTTTATTGTCTAACTCAATGAGAAAGGTTGACAGGCTAACAACTGTTTATTTATTTTTTCAGTGACAGGCAATTTTCCACACGAGCAATGCGATTGACTGGTTGATTGCAGTTAAAAGGTGGTGGTTCTGCATGTCCCTGACTCATAGTAAGAATTAAAAATGCCTTCTCGTTTTAAATGCCCTAATTGGTTGCTATATTTAACTATGGAATGAAGCAGTCAATACAGAACAACCCATTTTGTTGATAACTAACCCTTAACAATGCCACAGAAAATTATTGAAATATTTCTGTAAAGTATACTGATATTCATCTTTTTAAAAAAATGGCCCTTGCAGCCTAACTGGCATGAAAATATGGTGAATATCTTCTCACAACTTTTCTGGAAAATAATTCCCATGCAGAGTACAATTAATCTTTCACTATTTTCAGCAGATTGGCTCCTCCTTGACATTTCTAGTCTTGGGTTAGACAGTCAAAGCAATATGGCGACAAAGCATTGTGGGAGCATTCCATGAATATGACTGGTATTTCAGTTAAAAACAGATGAAAACTGTGGATATGAATGAAGATGCCAAATCTGCCATACATTAGTGCTGAGAGCATCTTGCCACTGCACAAGCAGTTAAGGACTGAGGTATGTCTGAAACAGAGAACACACTGGTGAGAGGTAGAAGAGAGAATGTGACACTTTCTTGTTCTGGAGTGGTAACTGAAATGTGAATACATGTATTCTATGTGCTAGAATGACAACTAAAAAATGACAATTTCGTGTCATAAAATGACAACTGAGATGTGACAATTTCATGACGTTGTGTAGTGACAACAGGAATGTGACAGATTGATTTTGTAGAGTGATAATGAAAATGGGAGTTTCAAAACAGTACGTGACAAGTGAGATATGAAATTCATATATTAGGGTGACAACTAAAATGTGACAGTTTCCTGTTCTAGAATGACAACTGAAAATTGACAGGTCACCCCTTGGACATGTAGTGACTAGAATGCGTTTGTGCAGGAAAGAGACACTTAGACACCAATAAGAAAAACAATGAAAAATAGCATAATTAACAATAACAATGTGAATACATGTAGTAACCTACTGTACATGTAATTATAACAATTACATGAACCACATTTTTGCGGGGAAAGCTTCTTTTACTGATTATTCTGAATAAATAGTATGTTTGTTACCAATTCTGTTGTCATTTGTTTGCTGTTGTTGCTAATGGGGATGGTAGTGTTTGTTGTTGTTGTTGCAGTTTTATTACTGCTAGTTATTTTGTGTGTATGTGTGTGACAGAGTGTTGGGGAGTAAAGACAAGACACAATGGGACAATTCAATGAAATGGGCAACAACTCTGGATACTAAGAGTTCTGCTTCCTGAAAAACGTCAGCGTTCAATATTCACTTCTGGAATAGTAATAGCAATCTACATAATATGAATCTGACGAGTGCCCAAAGTCACCATCATGGCTTCCTGGTTGGGTGCAGGAAGCTGTGATTGTGGTTTTAAATAGGTGGTCGCAAAATTAATTTGGTCTCAAATCTTCAAATTTCTCTGACCATGTAGATCTGTTATTTAACTATCTCATTAACCCTTTGATAAATGCTCACTTCAATTTATGCACAGTTGTGCTTGCAGATTCTGGAGCCCACAGTATCCACTCACAGATGCCATTAACTACCCTGGCCAACAACCACAACAACTATATACATATCCAAATAAGCAATTGAATTTGTAAATCTCTTACTTGCAAATTTGTAAACTCAAATTAACAGATGAGCACCCAAAGGTGTAACCATTTTCATACAGAGTGCATATACATGTATTCCACATTGAAGAAATATGCATGTTTGAAAATGTAAAATATATTGACAGTAACAATCGCAAACTGTGTTTCTCGCTCATAAAGTGGCACCATATAAAGCCACGATACAACAGGGTTGCAATGGGATATTGTAAAACAAAAATATAACTTGACTTTATTGTTTACTTAAATAGTGTGCCACTGTTACTGTTTCTATACCATGCTACATTCACTCAAACGGTAGGCCTACGAGGATTTATGAAAATGGGAAAGTATCAATTGCCTCAGTTGCTTTCAAAACACATGTGGAGAAATTTTGCAGAATAACTATAAAGAAGATTTCTTGAGTTATAACTGTGACAAAAATATATGAGAAATAATAGACCTAAAAATGACAAATGAGCTGATATATTCTCAACATGATGTGACCACTGCTGTTCAGTCCTTTTTGTGCAGATTATCATTTGAACTAGGTTAATCCTTCTCCTGTAACCGTTGTATGTGATCCATCATTTAATTTGGTTTAAAAATCTAGTGTAATTCAGAAATGATAAAACATTAACAGATGGCACAACCAATTACAAAAAAGCATCTGACAGAAAGAGTCACCTAATTCACAATCAAAGTCACTCACTGTAATGTCAGGTGAAAAATGTATTAAACTCATTAAAAAGAAAAAAAAAAGAATAGCAATGAATTCCTTTTAGCCTAATGAAAACATTTGATCTGTTGACAATAAGGCATTTGATCTGCTGACAATAAGGTTAACAGACAATCAATGACAATCATATCAGTTTACTGTATGTATGTTAATCTGAAAATTGTTTTCAAGCTTTGAATGTAAATTTATCTTCTAACAGAATGCGCATAAGTTGTGGTAAATTCTGATTAATATGCCTTTGATTTCATCCATTTATTCCAGCTCAAACTTGACTATATTTTTCTGAAATCACTGAAGACAAGAAAAACAAAAAGATAAAAAAAATGGCTCTGAAAATTTCTTTTTCTCATTTGACTAGACTAATCTCTATAATCATTTTCATTCAGTAAATGGTCTACTGATTTATAGACTTTAATCATTCCATTAAAGAATTTCAAAATTTCAAAATTGGCTTCAAAGAAAAATATTTCCTTCAGCCAACATCTCTGATTCTGATATGTTTATCATGTTTTAGACCAAGTATTTCTGCACCGCCATAGATGATGTCATAGCATATCCTAATCATTTATCATTGCTAACAACGTTGGCTCCATCAATCGGCAAGGCAGCTCCGCTAATATTGGCTGCAGCATCAGAACATAGGAAGGCCACCAGCTCAGTTACTTCGGAGATGGGTATTAGTTTGCCCGAGGGACACTTTCTCTGTGCAAATTCATCCTGAGGATGACAGTAATAGGATAGTTTGGATAGATGGATGGATGGATGGATGGATGGATGGATGAATGGATGGATGGATGGAGGGAGGGAGGGATGGATGGATGGATGGATGGATGGATGGAAAAGACAGACGTCTGGATAGATGGATGGGTGGATGGATTTATGAATGAATCCACAAACAGATGAACGGAAAAATTATTTGGTGATTAAATTATGCAACCATATAAGATGAATGCTACAATGGTGATATTTCTCATGATCAGATATGACATTAATTAAAACAGGATGATTGAAAGAAATGAACGTAGTACATACTTTTTATGTACACTTCCACACCCCTAATCTTATGAATGACTATGTAAATGACTACAATGATACAATCCCATTTCTGAAATTCCTTTCACAATTAAAAGTCCATGACTGATATTGAGCAATATACATTTACTATTTAGCGACACACACCCACGGATATAAAATGTCACAGAAAGTATCAACTCAAAACAGACGGAAGACGAACTTCTGCAGCTTGATAAGTGAAATGAGCAAAATGTGGAAAAACATAAAGAATTTGAACAAAAGGAGTGGTAGTGTCTTACCCGACATTGTTCGAATGTTTTGCCTGTTTCCTTTGCCAGATGAGCAAACATGCTGTGACCCACTGCAGACATAAACAGACCGGCAATGATGAGTGCTAGATGACCAAGTACAGAGAGCTCATAAAATTTCTATTTAAAATTTGCTTTAAATCATGGTTTGTAGGTGTGTGCGTGTATGGGTTTACGTTAGTGCAAATTGCTGTTTTGGACATGTGTGTGCGCGTGCGTGATGGCGATGTATTAGATAAACTGCCTTTGTCTACATTTTATTGTATTTATTTTTACATTTCTGTAACGCCCCTGCAGCCATTTATTGGGACTGGGTGCTATATAAATGCACTCCATCATTATTTTATGATCAGTATTAAAACTATTATATAATTAAGTATAATATTTGTGAAAAATAACCTCAAGATGTGAAATGGGAACTATCTTTACTATCAATATACTGGTTCTGAGCTCCAATGTGTAAAAGACTTACTTTTCTGGCCCATTTTCAGTCTTATAAATATCAAAGAGATTGTTGTTTTTAAAAAATGATGTAATTTTTTTCTTACTCAATCTGATTAACCTTAAAAGTGTCAGCAGAAACTTCCAGCACAGCTCTTCAAGAAATCACAATTTATGCTAAAAAACAAATCAATTAAGGATCAGCCCTTTCTCTCACAATATGAAATGCTAAAATAAAATATAAATCTAACATCATAAATAAAAATTAACAAATCTATTGACCAGATCAACTCTCTAACAATTCTAGATGCCAAATATAAATTGAAAGCACTTAATTAAAATATATTGTTGTGATATTATTTTTTGGGGATATTTTCCAAGTTTGTACACAAGTTCCAGGCCTATATATAATAAAATTTTAATCTTTACTCTCAATCTGAATTTTTTTAGTTCTTATATGTTGCCTTTTTTTATCTAGCATGTCAAAAGATTTGCTGGAACAGATTTTTCCTAGAGTGATTTCTTTTGTGAGAGCAAAACTGAATCTTATGTATTGTAATACTGTGGATATATTATATTATTATATGCCCATGAGAGGCAGGTTGTCTATTGGTGATGGAAATGTGAGAGATTTAAGGAGAGAAGAATTTATTCCAACTGATGTCTTTGATCATGCTAGGAAAGGAGTGAGGTCTGTTGGTATTGAAGAATCTGAGTGATGACTGGACAAGATGAAATACACAGGGGAATGGGTGGTTGGTGGGTAGGTGGATGTATGGACCAACATCTTGGATGAATGGAAAAATGGATGGATAAATAGATGGATAGATGGTTGGATGGATGAATGGATGGATCTATAATTAGATGGATGAATGGATGAATGAATGGACATACTGGATAAATGGATGAATAGATGGATGGACGTTAAACATGTCTTTATTTTAAGGAAAATAAACATCTGTGAGGAGAGTTATGAGAAAGGATATAGACAGATTTCCTGACAACCTTTGATTTGCTTGAAATATTTTTATCAACCCAAAGCAAGCACTTGTGGTAGCTAGATGGAAGGATGGATAGATGAACAGATTGATGGTTTGGTGTGTAGTTGAATGAATGGGCAAATGCAAGGAATGGCAGATGGACAGATGGGTGGATATATGTGTAAATTCCATAAACAAGGTGACCAAATGTTTCCCCACAGGAGCTGCTGATTTGATTGTGTGTTCACATCCACTATAGAAGAAGATAAAGACAAATTCACAGGCTGGAAATTTTTGGGAGCAAAACAGATTGAATTTGACATAGGGCAGTGTTAAAACTGGACCAAGTAATAACTTACTTGGCGCATCCACATATCCTGGACACAAAGCATTGCATGTGACCCCAGACTTGATACCTTCAAGTGCAGCAACCTGAAGAAGAAAACCTGTTGATGATCACCTGAAGAAATGGACACTAGATGATGATAAACCTGGGTACTACTCACAGCATAATTAGTCATGAACACCAAGAACTTGCATTGTATAACTTACATTATTTAAGTACTCACTTCAATGACTACCAAAGACCTAACACCAAATGCTGTAGATCAAGCACCAGTCTTACTCCCTGGACCAACGCAGTCTTAGCCAATTCTTAGGCAGCACTGAGGGCAGGTCAGGCGGGTGGGGTGTGAGATGAGAGAGAATACGGCAGCGGCAACATTTTGAATTTGATTTTGGGAGAGCTTTGTTCTGTTGTCAACACATGATGGTCCCAAACCCTTTCCCATCCTGCATCACCATTTTTTTAAAAATCATGTTACTCCTACAACATCCCTTCTTGAAACTGATCCTAATGCAATAGTTACTGTACACCTAGGCCAAATATGGACACTGAGTAATGCTCAGCATCAAATGAAAAAGTCTTTGATGTTTGTAATATTCAGGGACCTTAACAGAAAACTAGTATTTTGTTATTCAAGTACATGTACTTGTATTAAGTGGAAGTATTCACAGGAGTCAAGCTATTGTTTGAGTAGTGCTCTGGTCCATCTGATGACATATTAATTTTGATGATGAGATTAATTATACTTTCAAATCTCAGAGATGTTAAAAAAATTGGAAAAGGCAATTTACAAATAAGAGGTGGCCTAGAAAAAGCCTATAGAATTTTCAAACAATTTTTATCATCACTGCTTCAAGATACAAAGAAGTGCAATCTTATCTCTCCTGCACACTTGATTATTTTGAGATCTAAGATAAAGTGAACTAAAGAATGGGGAAAACTGGACTTAAAATCTTTGACACATTTCCCCCCTAATTTTCCAGCCAAGCATAATCGATATCATCACTGAATAAGCCATAATAAACTCTTGCCAAACATCCTTACACAAGACAATGAGAGCATCTATATTCCTTATTATATAACACTACATCTCTCAACCATGGAAAAGGGAACAATTCAATGCCATGTGACCACTGATAATTTTGGCAGGGCACCATGTGAAGATAACGTTGACACTCACTCTGGTAAAGCCAAGCAGGCCAGTTTTTGTAGTGCAGTAACCAATTTTTCCTGACTCTGCTATGAGGCCCAGCTGTGATGACATGTTGACAATGCGACCCCATCCTGATGTATGCAAGCAAACACAATAAAGAAAACATTTACAAAGTTGTCTCAGTCTGAAATATAAATATGTATATACTATATATACAAACTGAAAAAAAAAAATTGACAATGTATCACCAGCTTGATCTATGAACACAATAAAGAAAATTTGCATTTTCACGCCAGCCTGATTTATACAATATACAAAGTAAAGTGAAAATGGATGACAACTTCACGATCTTATATACATGCATACAAAATAAAGAGAAAATTGACACGATATTTGCAGTCCAATTTGCAAAGCAAGAAAAAAAGAACCACTATATTATATCATTCGTCTTTTACACTCCACATAAATTCTATCTCTTACCAATCATAATGATAACCATAGAAAAGCTCAGAATAGTTGCAAAATGGGTTTCCACTACTCTGTTTTACGATTCAATCAGTGTATCAGAGTTTTCCTACTATTTCCTTTTGTTCAAGACAAACAAAAGCTTTCTAAACTAAATTTAGATCTTTTTCACAATTTTGAGCCTTATCAATCCATATCTGATTTTTTTTTTTAATATTTCCCTGGAATGCTCTGTGTTGTTTGACCCAGTTTTTCCCAGCAGAGATTTACTTAGCACTAAATGCCACATCCCTCTATCTTTGACATCAAGTCCATGGCCAAGCTCACTAGTAGAATTAGCCACTGTGTGGAAAATACATCACGTCAGTTCTACAACCTTACCTTTGGTTTTCATGAGTGGAAAGAAAGCTTTGGTCAATATGAACGGGGCTGTAAGGTTGATGGCCAGAGCCTGCTGCCAAACCTCTAGTGGTAGAGTTTCTACACCACCTCGTGCTGGTACACCTGGAGGAGATAAATACATGTATGTGGATGGGTGGGAATTGTTAGAAAAGGATATACAGATGGATGAATAGATGGATGGGTGAGTAGGTGGGTGGGTGGATGGTTGGGTGGGTGGATGGTTGGGTGGATGTGGGTGGGTGAATGGATGAATGGATCTACTGATGGAAGGACAGATGGATGTATGGATGGTCACATTAAAGAATAGATGACAAGAAAACAAGATAAGGATAAGTGAAGGAAATTGCCGAAACCTTAAGTCAGCCAGCCAAACTATATAAAATGAATACCTGCATTATTGATGAGGATATCAACTCCTGTCGGGTAAATGGCCAGCACATCCTTACACAATTTCTCTACCTCCTCTGTCTTTTCTAAATTTCCAGCTATGTAGTGGAATTTGCCTTTATACTGACTGTAAAAGAATACAGGTAAAGATAAGAGGCGTGCCTGAGGGCGCATATCTCATTGACAATCTGTTATTCAGTGCCAATAAACTACATAGAACTACAGATGATCTACGTAAAAATTAATCAGCCTATGAGAACACAAGATCTTTTTTTTTCTTCATATTATTCTCTTTATACCTTTCACCCTGCAATTACTGCCCCTGCAGGGACTGGGGTATATAAGTAGGTTCTTTGGGGGACGCAGTGGCTCAATGGGTATGGCGTCTGCTCATGGAGAAAACAGTGCCGGGATCGAAACGCGGACTCTGCATCGGGGGATGACAGGATACGAAGATCGAAAACCCGCATTTTTTCAATGACTCAACGGTCCCGTGGCTTCCTGTGGGTCTAGCCTTCTCGGATAAGGGCGAATATATTTCGGAGGTCCCGTGTGTACGCTAAGCACGTTAAAGAACCCTTTGCAGTTGAAAACTGATAGAAGAGTAGGCCTGAGTGCCGCTGTGGGGGCAGAATTTCCAAATTCCAAATTTCTACCCACAAAATCTCTCAGCAAAAATTGGCAACTTCTAAAAGCCAAGATAATCCTATCTCTAAGGATTGAAAGGCTTAAGAAAAACAAACAACTCTGAAGTTGTGAGTTCGAAACCGGATAGGAGGATTTGACAATCAGTAGAGGCAAGTGGAATCCCCGAATTTGTTCTGTGAATGCCACTAAATTTTATCAAGCCACGTTATGCTATGCACGGTGTTTAGCCCAGATACTGCAAAGGGCCATGCTCATCAAAGCTTGGTAATTTCGATCATGATACGCAATGCAGGGATAGGAGAGGACAGTCAAAGTAAGAAGGCCTGACTGTCATTATGGTACCAAGGCAGAATATAGATTATTTCACCTTATTTTCATGCACCAAAAGGGCCATTGTAGTGAAAGAGTACGTCTCAGGTGGAGAAAAGGCGAAGGACGAGACCAGGACTTAACTCGTACATTGATTCTTAAATACTACTGTTGCATAATATGGATTATATTACATACTTTCAACCCTGTTTTACAAGAGGCCCGGGACAAAATGTTAATTTTTCTCTACACATTTCATCATAATCGATTCGGAGGAGGCTGGGTGGTAGGAGTGTTAGATCGGAAATTTCAAAATAATATGCTTAAGGTGAATATATTTATCTAGATCTGTTTCACATTTGTTTGTTTTGCCAGCATCTCTCTCTCTCTCTCTCTATCTATCTATCTATCTATATATATATGTGTGTGTGTGTGTTTGTGTGTGTGTGTTTGTGTGTGTGTGTGTTTGTGTGTGTGTGTGTGTCCTTTAGTCTTCTCTTTCCTTACGTCCTGAAATCTTTTATTCAGTCCCATAATTTGTGATTGGTCTGTAAACATTTACGGACTGCCGCATTGATAAGCTCTTCAACCCTCTGAGATTGGTTATCCCAGAAAACTTCTGATTTGTGGGAGAATGAAAGGAAGGAGCTGAAATCAGCGAAGAGACGTTAAACCTCCTTTAAGGGGGGGGGGGCAGGGAGGGAGCTGGCGCGTCCTGAAATATGGATTTTGCCCAAAATATGCGATTTTGCGCTTTTGTTTTCTCTTAAAAGTACTGCCTTTTCTGCGTGTAAAAATGGTATCAAAAAGTTGCTAA
>JBCAUA010834333.1:0-14006 GCA_038406235.1 Peronia verruculata
TAGATAGATAGATAGATAGATAGATAGATAGATAGATAGATAGATAGATAGATAGATAGATAGATAGATAGACTGAGTCCTGGTTTATGACCCAGTAATTTCAGCCCTTTACACAATTATACTATTGCCCTTGGCTATCCTACAGGGTACTCATGTGGGTCCCTGGACTTGATGTAAGATATTTCATCACGGAATAAATGAAATTGTCTTCATTTGATAAAGGCCTTCAGGAAACCGGCCACTCCTTAATTTCAGCTGAGATGAAACAATTGTGATTTTATTGTTGACGTCATTATCATTAGTGGTTATTACGTTTGCGGTTACAGGTCATAGTCAGTGATGCATTTGCCTCAGTAATACATCAGTTTTTGTGTCACTGTCTCGAACGCTATCAACCAGATAGCAAAAAGTATCTGAAATCATTGGTCATTGACTGCCATGCCCTTCTCTCGTTCTTCTAGATTTGTTTAGTCGTCGCAAGTAATATTAAATAATTGATATCTTATAGATCATTCTGTTTAACAATGCTTATTTATTTACAACAGACCTCTCCCTGAGGCAACAAGATGTCCTATATTGATGAACAGTTCCAAAAAATGGCAATTCTTTCAACAAAGCAGTGAGCCCGTACAATGGGACGAACAACAACAAAGGAGCTCTCTAGGCACACTGAAGACAGTATGCAAGTGACGTCAGAGATAATCACTAATAGGCGCATCATAACACAGAGTTCAAAGACCGGGCTCTGTAGTCTTGAAAATATGAGGCATGAAATATCTATTTTAAGACAAGCATTATGATGTATATTACCACTGACGTAAAAGGTCTCATAAACTTGATTTGTTAAGTGATCTTCTGGACCAAAATCAGATGAAATGCGATTAAAAGTAAAATAAGAAAGTTATATTTTTTTCAAAGTCTTTGTCACAAGATTTAAACAAATATTCTTGAGTTATCAAACATTACGATAGGCATATTTATTTAGAATCATCTGAAATAAGCAGTGAAATAGTCCCACACCAATCCAAAAAAAAAAAAAAAAATTGAGTCATGAGATGTTCATTTCGCATTTATGTTATTTACATGCCTTGATGACCCTTTTATAGATATATGATACATAGTTTTTGGTTTTCGTTTTTCCTGAACTGACTCAACTCTGCATGTTCTTGTGATCTTGTTGTAACCTCTTCCGCATTTATTTCCATTGCATTTCATTCACATGTCCTCTATTTCGAGGCAAATAAACTGTTTGAAAAGTTTGCAGGGCAAAGAAGATCATAATTAGTAATTTCTTTGATTTTAAAGAGACGGTAACAGAGAGAGAGGGTGGGGGCGAGAGAGAATGGGGGGAGGAGTACGAAGTGAAAACATAAATTTAATGTAGATACAGAGAGCTTCTCATCCAGCACGGTAGAAAAGCTCTCTTTTCTCAGGTAAACTGTGCAAGCCTTATCCTGCCACAATATTAAAAATAATAATCAACAATTAGGCATTGTTTTGAAATTGACAGAAAAGATAAATGGCACGGTCTTAATCTTCATCATTTCAATCCTGATCCAGATTGCCAACCTCAGTGAAAATGATCACTTTGTGCCCTTTTGCACATAAGATTTGTATTATAAATGGAGATGCGGGGACATGCTGATCGTCATACTGCGTTCATAAGTTGTTCTCCGTTCTCAGAGTTAAAGCCAGATGCGGACACTCGATCCTAGCAGGAAGTGAGTCAGAGATGAAATATTCATATGTCAGTCGTATGAATCAAACGAGGCAATCAGTCATATTTGTGGTGTGGTTTGGAAAGATACAAAAATAAAATCAAATAAAATTAAAAGAAAGAAGAGACGAGAATGGTGATGAAAGAGGAGAACATACAAATCAGTTGTGGCCTTGGATATTCCAACAACATTTCTCAATATCAAGCCCACTTGCACCCTAGGTTTATTCAGACTTTGTTTTCACAGTTCAAAAGACCTAATCATTTTCATTAGAAAAAAGAGTGGCCCTAACTCCACACTTGGTTTCCTCATCTCCGTGCCATAAATAAACGCACAAAAGTGCCCCAAAGTGTATAAAAATAGCAAAATCCCGATTTTGATATTTTGATCCAATCACTCATATTCAGGAACCTCAACCCCCCCCCCCCCCTCGTCTTCCCCCTTAATCAACACATCTAAACATCACCATGTACCCGCCCACTTCAGGCAGCAAATTCTACCTTTAATTCCCCGAGGGGTCATGATTTGTTATTTTTCTATGAATCGATTCAAGATCTTTACTAAAAACAAATATGTATTAAACAGATAGAATCGTTTGTTTTGTTTTTTTCGAACTATAAGAGGTGGAGCAAGAATAATAGGCCTACGGTATTTGACAAAAATGTCTTAATTTGGTACGGTTTTCTGCCGTATTTCATTGTCTGGTCGGAGTTCGTTAGCGTAAGCGGAGAGAAACTGCCTTCATTGTTTTAAGATTTTATGTTACATTCCCCCCCCCCCCCCAGGTCTCATAAGCACACCAAGAGACAAGCCCCATATTGATCTGATTAACGGAGATAACCGAGATCTTTAAAAATATTCATAACTTGACACTTCCTCCCAACTCACCTACTCTTCAGCTCACAAAAATGCCATCCCTCAAATTATTGCTATCTTCGGAGTACCAGTGTTAAGTTGGAATGTTGATGTCAGAGCACATGCAAATACAGACGTGTCCATGAACTCTAGTTTTTGTGGGAGTTTTTTTTTTCTCCCACCTGCAGGCTGTGAAAGCCCGCCATCGGTGGAATGACCCCATGGAATGCCATCCTCGACGTTTCAGGGGTGACATCTCTTCTCTATCTCTGCCCCTGCCTTCTGTCTGCTCTCTTTCCTCTTTTCTTATAGACGTGTAAACTTATCTTACCGTTTTTGGCACAATAAAGCCGTGGTCGTGCTGATGGGCCGTCCAACCGCAACACAAACAAATAAACAAACAAATACAGATTCACGGGGCAGAAGGGTGCCACGATAGAGGAAAGAGTGAGCGAGAAAATAGATGGATTCAATGTGGAAGATATAATGAGGATAAAAGAGATTAAGAGAAGGAGAGGAGATAAAAGAAGGGATGGGGGGAGGGGTCGTGCTCAGGACATGGGGGAGGGGGTCGTGCTCAGGACAGATGAGGGAGAGAACCAAAGAGAGAGAGAGAGAGAAAAATGAAGTGTATAAAAAAGGAAGAAAAGCGGAACGGGCGGGGGGGGGGGAGAAGGAAGAGACAGCAGAAAGACAAAGGAAAAAAAGTGAGAGGCAAGGGAGAGAAAAGGAGAAATATAAACAACACAGACATGTGTGGGCAGACAGCAGATAGACAAAGTCCAGATAGACTAAAGGACACACATACAAATAAACAAACAATAATTAAGAACATTGCCAAATAAATGCCAAGAACCTTTCATCTACATTATTCTCATGAAAATTTCAGAGGTTAACTTCAAACAAAAGTAATAACTCAGAAAGAACATTCAACAAGGATGAGAGTTGAACAAAAGAGATGAACGAACAAAATAATAACCGTGTGAACTATGAGCACCGAACCTTGCGGATCACTGATTTATGAATGGATTTATTAAAATCTCTCCTCTCCTTTGACCACAACAATTAGTTTGTCCTCTTTGTTCCAAATCAACAGAGTTCTGAAATGGCAGATCCATATGCTTCATCGCATTTTGATGAGTAAAGATGACCATACTAAATATAATAATTAGAGCAATGTCACCAAGAACATGACGTCTTACATTAAATTTAATAAATCAGTTTCCAGTGGAAAAAAATGGCCTAGCGTTTCTAAAACACGATCATTAGAGAGTTGAATTTTTGAACAACCATATAAAACCCTGTCCAGTATTGCTACAATTTTAATTAACCTCTTAAAGAATTTATTTTCAGCACTTATCGGATGATCGTAAGGAACTGGGCGACAGTTGACCCATCCTGCCTCAAACCAATCACTTTAAATCCATCAAATTTCAAAATTGCCTCCAGCGATCTTGGCATCTACAACCTCAGTACCGGTAATAAATGTGTGAAATTAGACCTAGACTAGATCCATCTAGAGCTACATCTAGATCTAGATTTATCAAGAGGGCCTCGGAAAAGAGTTGATTAGCACTAGTATAATTTTGATTAGGGAACTAGATCTAACTTCTGTTAGTGTTATGATCACCTTTGGACTGATTATAATTGTTGAAGAATCAACCCATCCTCCCGGATCTCTTAGATCTACTGAACAAGTTATGGTTACGGTTTACATGAGCCTTTCATTGTTGTATTCTGAAGCCTTTCAATCCCGAGATAGTAAGATTATCTCGGCTCTAAGTAACTGCCTGATTTTGTGTAGAATTTTGTGGGTAGAAATTTGGAATTTTTTTCTGGACAGCGGCACGCAGCCTACTCTTTCATTGACTTTGAACTGCTAAGGGTTCTTTAACGTGCGTAGCGTACACACCGGACCTTCGAAATATATTGGTCCTTATCCGAGAAGGCTAAAAGTCGGGCTTCCCTACACAGAAGAAGCCAGGAGGCCGTTGAATCACTGAAAGAATACAGGTTTGTCAATCTTCGTGTCCTTCCATCCCCCAATGGTCAGAACCCGCAACCTCACCGACGTGAAATGTTTTCACCCTGAAGCAGACGCCAAACCACAGAGCCATTGCACCCTCCCCCTGCCTCCTTCCCCCCCCCCTTCCCCCATGAGCCTTTTAACCTACTGACCACAATCTAAATATACCTCTCTCCAGCTTCAGAGTCTAAAGAAGATTTTTAAAAATTGACGATTTGAAAGGGGGCACTACTCGCGATCACTAGAGGATTGATCGTGTGCTCGACATTGAACAAATTCGCCACCCCCTCCCCCCTTAATTTAAAAGGAAAATTAGCAAAAGCTGCAAGAAAATCGTAGAGAGAATGGTGTAAAATTGCGGCCGCAACGCATTAACAGGCGATGCAATTTTCTGGAGGGACAGATACTGGCAGTCACTGAGTAGTTTTTTGTGTGTTAAATCTAATCCTTACCACTTTCATCTTCTGGACCACCCTAGTGATTAACATTGGTGTGTGTGTGTGTGTGTGTGTGCGTGCGTGCGTGCGTGCGTGCGTGCGTGCGTGCGTGCGTGCTTGTGTGTCGTTGGTGATTATTGGGTGTATATGCCTACTGACTTAAGTATTATTCTTAGGTAGCATAACACATGATTCTCCTGTTTGTCTCCCTTGATAGAAAAAGTCCCTTCTAGAAACACTTTTTTGACAGTCCATCAAAATCACCTCTTCTTTTATTTATTTGAACCAACAGCAACATCCTATTCTCTAGATCAGTCGCATTCTTGATTTGTCTATTCTGCCACTGTGCCCTCTTTTTCTTAACCATCTTTTCATCTTTAACTGTTTGCTGTACCCGTATAAAGTACCTGATGTTTGTCGGTCACTCTAACAGGAATATCCCTCCTTTGTCTATCTGTCCCGACACAGTAAAATGCCAGTGAAATCTGCATTATATCCTGACTACAATCCATTCTTTTTAGCCCTGGCTTGGGTCTAGATTGACACAGCAGTATCAACCCGCTAGAATCTCGGTGTCTGGCATCTCTCAGATTTGCATAATTCAACTAGAAAGATGGTTTGGGGTTGTTGCAAGAGCCAATTTCTCATCTGTTATGAGCTTACAGTGATGCTCCTCCAATTAAAGAGTAAACCTTTCTAGACAGCCACGTTGAATAAATATGAGTAGGAGGGCGGGAATGTATACACAATATTTAAATACATAAACTCCTGTGTTCAATGAAATCTAATACTAAGGATTGGGTGTTTGCGCCGGCGCAATGAGCAACTAATGAAACATGTAACATTTGAGCGATTTTTTTTTTCTTTAACCAGGCCAATTTTCAACAGAAAATTAAGAGTGGCTCCATTCTCTCCCGTCTCACCCCTTCAATATTCCATCCATTATAATAATACCCTTCCCTGCTCTCCCTCTCTCTCACTCTCTCTCTCACTTCCTTTCTTTCTCTCACTCTATCCCTCACTCACTCTTTTACTCATGCTAGTATTTCAAATTTAATCCTCTTTAATGTTATTTTACATTCTTTCCTTCATGATATATATCTTCCTCAGTTATTTATTTTGAGTTGCTTTCGCTTGAGTTCTTTTTCCCACTCAATTCAGACAGAGCAAAATCTGTTCTCTACCCTCATAACTATTTTTCTCCTCCTATCCCCGGTTCTGCCGAGACGAACGGCTCGAGAGATTGACCTGTTTGAGAAGGAGTTCCATTTCGTGTTGACATTTACTCACCTTTTGCTCTGTTGACACAAGTTCTGCGCGCACAGCTAAATTTCTCGAGCGTAAGGTGAGACTCTTTGACAGTTTTTGGAAGTTTTCACCCTTTTTCTCCCCCCCCCCCCCCCCCCCCCCTTTTTTTTTTTTTTAGATCGGTTCAAGAGCTGGGTAAAAACACAATAGACAGGCTGGATGCAGCACAACGAAGTTATGTCTGCCGTTTGAGTTCCTGTCACATGAATTTTTTTTTTTTTTCATGGCACTGTCGATAGCTTAAAGTATTGCCATTCCTGTCATAAAGGATCACAAGTGAGCATTTCTTAACCAACGCCCCAGCCTCAAAAGAGTGTTAAAGTTATTTTATTGAATTTTAACTTCCGGCTTTATCCAAACAGCTCAGTCTATCTTGAAGTATGGTCTATCATCATACCTTATCTTTACCAGCAACTATTCCTAAACCTCTCTGAAATTTAAAAAAAAAAAAAACAGTGATAGGGTAACCACGGTATTTTGCCTTGAAGGTGGAGATAGCATGACTTAGCAGTTCACCCTGATATCACAGACCGAAATTGTGATACAGAAAAGTACACCGAACTGCTGTTAAGGTTCAGGTCAATGCATGGATGTCTAAGAGTTGGTGAACGGGCAAGGAGGACACAAGGAAGAAACGACAGAAAACTTTTTTTTTTTTTTTTAGTTAATGAGAAGAGAATATCATTTCGTGGCCGGAGTCAAAAAAACTCTGTAGGCAACATTTTCCAAATTTCACAGAGGCCCAAAACAAAATTCACTATTTTTACAATTTCGTAGGTATCGAACTGAAAATTGGATAAACTGTTAAAGAAAACAACACAAAGTATTTCCTGTCAAAAGGACTCACAAACATAGCATCTTCACCAGAAAAGACCGATGTTCAGGAAAGTAACTTTGATCACTGAACGAAATTTAAGATCAAAGCTGCTGTATGGGAACATACAGGATTTCCTCACCTGAATTGGTAAAAATTGGTGTGTAATTGATGCATACAGGATTTTAATAGAGTGCATTTG
Source organism: Peronia verruculata (assembly GCA_038406235.1). Classification (NCBI taxonomy): domain Eukaryota; kingdom Metazoa; phylum Mollusca; class Gastropoda; order Systellommatophora; family Onchidiidae; genus Peronia; species Peronia verruculata. The sequence continues at coordinate 7,361 of JBCAUA010834333.1, forward strand.
AACTCAGATTTATTCATTAAAAAATACAACTTTTCATGACAGTCAAAATATTATCTCATGCAAAATATCTTAAAATTTAAGACGGACTGCTCACCGACAACCAATTTGATAGACTAAATTTAAGACGGACTGCTCACCGACAACCAATTTGATAGACTAAAAAACAGACATACAAACAAACAACATATGGAGAATTTCATAAATTAAAAAAAAGAAACTGAAATTAGAAAAATTAGATATACTGGCCAAACTTTCGAACCTATTGCTTTTCATCAGAACAAGAAAAAAGAAAACGTAAATCGGATATTGTTCCCATTCTTTTACAAAAAAAAAAAAAAAAATGAAAGCCCTGTCCTAAACAACGAGCGAAGCATTTCAATAAAACTTTCTTTCATGCTGTCCAAAATTTCAGGCTCACTTACATAATATTATGTCTAGTCTTTTTTCCTTCCCTCCAGTTTTGATTGATATCTTTAGATTTATTTTTTAAGTAACTTTTATTATTATCCTTTTTGCCTTTAAAAAAAATAAAAAACTTGAGCTTTTTAATATGTTGTAATATGTTTTTGTCGGGCAAGTCTGTTGTTAGACAACGGCAATAATAATAATAATAATACATAAATAAAAAAAAAAAAACTTTAAAAAAGACTGTGGAATGTCTATGGAAAGTGCAGATTTATGTCTGATCCTGATGAAATCTTGTTTTCATCTTTCATCTTCACCATATTATTTTCCACGGAAACATCATTTAAAGTCTTCGGGATGTCTCAGCAAAATGGTTTTTTAAACCTCTAATATACAAATGAAGAAGGCAAAGGGAGAGATTAAAAATAATGATAATAATAATGATGATGAACATGGTGAGTGAAATGAAGAATTAAAATCCTGGGATTGAACATCGGCTGGATGGATATAACAGACAATAACTTAAAATCGTGTTTCCAATTTATTAGATGAATTTAAAAATTAAAATAAAAAAACAAAAAACAAAAAAAAACTATGGTTGCTGCGAATTCTTATGCCACAGAATTAATAGATCATATTCAACTAAGCAAAAGCCTGGACATTCCTGGCGAAGTGTTTGTACCCCTGCCAAAAATAGAACACCCAATGATGTTTGTTCCCGCTCCACTACGAGGTTCGAGAACAATTTGTCACCGGTTCCGAGATTGTTTGTTTGTTTGTTTATTTTTTGTCTGTTTGTTTGTTTGTTGTTAGTTTAATGTGTTTTTCTATGTCAATGGTGGTGAACAGTTTGGAGTGTTTCTACTCCTCTTCTAATATTAGACGGGCATTTCTTGCCTTTCGCTAGGTCGGAACAAATCTATTCAGCAGGATCTCAGTCTATAAGACTGGGATTGGAAACTTGGAGGAGAAGGAGATTGTCTCGGCCATGAAGTTTTTTTTTTTTTTCAAAAAAAAAAAAAAAAACTTATGTCGCAGGTTATAAAAATCAAATCCTACCGGGACAATGGTAACTATTACAAGATTAGACCCTGCATTCTTTATTTCAATGGATCAACTGGATTCCTGGATTCCTGTGTGGGGTGTATATTATTATGATCCCATATGTACTTTATCGCACGTTAAAGAACCCATGATAGATGAAAATATGATAGAGAGGAGACGGAGATCCGTTGTCTGAGCAAAATTTCCAAATTCCTAATTTCTACCCACAAAATGTTTCTTACCAACCTGGGCAGGTATTTTAAGACGATAATCCTACTTTCTTTTGATTGAATGACTGCATGCATAAATAACAATATAAGAATTTCACTTAGTCTAGATGACAATTGGGACACCAAAGATGATCGGGCAACTACTTTTCTCCATCCTTCTCTATTTTCAGCCTTTCGAAGGACTTCACCCAACTTTAAAAATGTCCATTCCGCTATGTTGTCTTCCCATTGATTTTTCTGTCTGCCTCTTCTTCTCCTTCCTCTTACAGTGCTCTGTAGGATCATCTTTGCAAGTCCTGTTGATCTTGTTATATACCCATACCATCTCAGTTTGAGTTTTTTTGTTTTTTACAGTGGTAAGAAGCTCTTCACGTGGCTCAATGGCATGCCTGGTTCTATTCTTCACTTCCTCATTTGTAACATGATCTCTGTGGGAGATGCCTTAAAGTCGTTGGAAGCATCTCATTTCTATAGCTTGTATCTTTCTCTCTGCTGTAAGGGTCCAGGTCTCACAAGCGTACAGGAAGATTGAAATATCCAAGGAATGTATCGGCCTGATTTTGGAACTGAGTGCAATGGTCTTGTCTTTCCATAATTATGGTCTTGAGCTTAGACAATGCATCAATTCTTTGGTCAATCTTGGACAATATTTCTTGTTTTGATCCTTCAGCCGTCACAACTGAACCTAAGTATTCGAAACTCTGAACAGTCTCTAGTTTTTGGCTACCAGTTCTAATGTCTGAGCTGATTCTATTGATGCTGTAGGACATTAGCTCATTTTTTTTTTGCTGCACTGATCTCCATGCCATTGATGCCTTGTCCAGATGGTTAACTAACTTGACAAGCTGCTCTTCTTTCCCTGCAAGGGCATCAATGTCATCAGCAAAACGTAAGTTTGTGATTGTTCTACCACCAATGCTCACTGATTCTTCATGGTCCTCCAGAGTATCCGTCATGGTGCTCTCAAGGAAGACATTAAAAAGAAAAGGTGAAAGCAGAAATCCTTGTCTGACTACTCCAGCTGTTGTCCTGTTGTCCTGAACCATACTCGTACGCTGCCATTGTAGTATACCGAGCTGTTGGGTTTGTTGTAGAGGCTCTCTATGACTTGAATCAAGTTGGCATTGGTGTTCTATAGTTTCATTGTGGACCAGAGGTCTGCATGCCCCACTTTATCTTAATGCTTTCTTGAAATCCACAAAAACGCTGAAGAGGTCCTGTTGTGCTGAAGGTACCTCTCACCCAGTATTCTCAGATTGAAAATCTGTTCAATTGTACTGCGTCCTGGTCTAAAGCTTGCTTGTCCCTTAGCTATGATGTTTTTTGCTTGAGGCTTCAACCTGTTTAGTAAGATTATCAGCATGATTTTGCTCGCATGACTAATAAGGCTAATTATGCGATAGTTCTGACACTGTTGCAGGTTGCCTTTCTTTGGAAGAGTAATTACCAGTGACTGGTCCAAGACGTAGGCCATGTTCTACCAGATCGTGTTGCAGATGATGAGCAGTACATCAATCATGATCTCTTCTCCTGGTTGGGATGCTATCTACTCCAGCGCCTTTTCATAGAGTAAAAGGTTTTACTGCTACCTCTACTCCTTCCCGAAAGAATGGAATAGTTGTCAGTGTTGGTCACTGGTGGGTATTTCAGCACTTCGGAGACCCTTTAGTTTTGTGATTATACAGTTCAGAACATATTCTGTCCATCTGGTGAGGATGTCTTTGTCTTCTGTGAGGCACTTCCCATTTCTATCTTGTATGGCCGTGGTACGACGTTGTTTTGAATTGATCAGATCTTACACAAGCGGGCATGCTTTCTTTGTGTTGTTCTTCCCAAGGTTGTCATTTAGTTCTTGGCATCGTTCTTCAATCCAAATCTCTTTAGCTTCCACCATGCCTTTCTTAATTTGCTGGTTCACTGCTTTGTACTGCCTTGCTCCTTCCGTGTAACCCAAAGCTGTTTTTGATGTCTGTACTTGCCAAGGATTTTGTTAGCCATATCTATCACTGCTACGTTGAACTTACTGATCAAATCATCCATGTCTGAGTCGTCTGCATCGAGCAAGGTCGGTGGTGCCAATTTCTCTTCCATCATTGTTTTGAATGTTTCTGCTATCTCAGGATCCTTCACCTTCTCAAGGTCGAACCTGATTCTAGTGTGGACCTGTTTCCTGACCTTCCTAAGATGAAGTTTAAAGGTCATTATCACTAAATTGTGGACACCCCCTATGTATGCTCCTGGAAAACTTCTTGCCTTTGCCACTTTTATACTGGTTTGGAAGTGCCACTTTACCATAATGTAGTCAATTTGGCTGTGGTCTTTTTTTGGGTTGTGCCAGGTCCATCTTCTTTATGCTTGCTTTGTGTGGGCCAAAAGTGTTAGCAAGCTTTATATCATTAATGCTTTCAAATTCCAGTGGTCTAAAGCCTCTCTCATTGGTTTCATTGTTGAAGCAGAGACCACATGTATTCTTCCAGTTCTTACATGCGTCTTTCCCAACTTTTGGGTTCCAGTCGCCCTGCACTAATAAGATATCGTTCTTGGAAACTTGTTCTAAAACCTCCTGAAGTTTATCGTAAATGCCTTCTATTTCCTCATCGTCATACTCCGTTGTTGGATCACAGCTTTGCACAATGTCCTGTACACGTCTTTCAACCTCCTGATGGAGGTTATCTCGAGTTTTTCGTAATGGTGATGTTAAATGGTGTAGCCCTGAGACGGATGGCGATGAGCCTGCTAGAAACTGGCTGGCAACCCATGACTGTGTTCACGGTGCCCATGTGAACAAGAAAACCAATACCATTTTCATGTCTGTCGTCTTTGCCTCTGAAGTCCTTCCTGAGTATTTTTTCTCTCCGGAGTTCTTCCATCGTACCTCACAGAGTTCAAGAACACTCCAGCGGTGTCTACTTGTCTCGTTTGTAAATTCTTCCAACTTTCTAGGTGTTGTCAGTGTTCTTACATTCCAAGTCCCAATGCCGATATTGGATCTGATGCATAGTTTTTTTTTTTTTTATTGTTGTTGTTGTTGTTGTTTTCACCAGGAGCACATTTTGCACCTTTGCCCTGATGTTCAATGAAAGGCGCGGTCCTTGTTAATCCCGGCGTCGACCGACCTGGTATGGTGTAATCTATGGTTGTCTTTTTCATCTTGTGTATCTAAGATAGATAAGCCTGGCGAAGACCATCCCTAGCTCTACAAGCTGTTGACCACAGTCGAAAACCGACTTGGCCCTGGACATGTGGACTCAGCTTTTCTCGGATCATGCATCCAGGACGGTGACTTCATCGAGGAAGTTCATACGCCTATACTCAGATGCCATGTCGACACCTTAACTTTTGGTTCTCCCGAACCAGTCTGCAAGACAGCAAGAGACTGTGGAGAGCGGGGTGGTCCAATTCCCATACAGCATAATAATTCTGCCCACTGCCCAATAATAAATAAATAAATGTAAAAAAAAAAAAAATGGAAAAGAGAACGAAAGGCGAGCACGAGATATTTGAGCAATCTTTCATTTACATACGCAGACATACACCAGTTGATGGCGGTTGAAATGCATAGATTCTGCATCTGAGTGGGATGAGGACAGTGTCAGATGTTGAACATATGAGAGATCAAACATATATATGTATAATATCACGCCTGTCAACATCGTGATGTCGCTAGGATAAAGAGTTAAAAATATCTCGGCAATTTTAAAAGGGGAGGGGTGGGGATGGCGGTGGGAAGAAGATTAGACATGTGAAAGTCTATAGTGAAATCGATCTTCATATACCTGAGCTGATTACACTTTTTTTTTGTATATAATTCTAAGGGTTCTTGTGATGACGTTATAATAGCTCTCCTCACCTTAAACAGGGCGGAACTCTAACACGTTATCTAGCGAGTGATAAGAGGTCTTGGACCGAGATGCTTTGCAACCCGCAGGAGGTTGCAAGTATAGAAAGAACGTAATGTCTTGGGGAGTTGACGATCATACGGCATGTTACCTTCTCAGTGCTAGTGCTGTGCCTACTCCATTTCTTACGCAAATAACAATATTAAGCTGCGATTGACTATAATTGAGTATTGCATCTGCTATGGCCAGTGATTGGATTGTTTGGCGACAGTTGATATATTAGCTGTTTTGCTTGTGAAGGTGACAAAATGTCTTATCGCAACTTGTCGTCGTCGTTGTTGTTGTTGTTGTTGTTGTTGTCACCAACATTGGCATATATCTCACAAAAGTGAAAGGTATAACCTGGTACACGTGACGCGATAGTGAGAATGATAGAAAATAGTGATAATCAGCTTCTCTACTGAATTTGACTTCCACAACACATTTTCCCATAAGGCCCTGAACGGATTAGAATTATGAAAGTACCTGTCCTCTTTCTCTTTTTATTAAGATTACTTGTAAAAACATCCTTTTATCCATTGCATTCAGCGCCATATATAACTTTTCTTCACAACTCTCAGAGTTCTATTTGAATGCCGTCCATATATTTAGGGCGTTAAAAAAAAAACAAAAATAGTCTGAATTTTCCGTCCTTGTGTCATGTGTCCACACACAAACACACGCTCTCACAATTATTCGTTTTCAGACTTGTCAATATCAGTGAGTTAAGCCTTACAGATGATTTTTCTGCTAATGGAAACAGGTCCTAGGAGTCTCTTTTATCCATGACGGACAGCTTTAAGAACGTCATTTTCCACAAATCTGCTGCAAATCATCCTCTCTAGCTAGAAATGGGAGAACAATCACCGCACTGAAACTTTGTTTCCATCAGCTAACACCAGTTATGGACCAGCATTGGTAAGCAGGCATGCTCATGGGACAATCTGCGTGTTGGCAGCTTTGTTCTGGCTTTGACATAAGGTGTTGGTAAAATGGGTTTAACAAGAATTAAGCACATCTATCTATCTATCTATCTATCTATCTATCTATCTATCTATCTATCTATCTATCTATCTATCTATCTATCTA
>JBCAUA010834344.1:0-14006 GCA_038406235.1 Peronia verruculata
TTGACCGATTTTCAAAATTCAAAAACTCATCTTCACAAGAAAACAAGTTCTTAATTATAGGCCAGTTTATTTGCACAGAAGGAGATTTTAAATTTTCTGATTGGCATTGCTGATTCTCTTTTTTCATGGGTGAAATCTCAAAAGAGGCTAGCAAGGAGGTGACTTGCAATGGATGTGCTAAAAAAACTGCATTAATTTGGCACAATGTCTTTGACAACGGCTCAGATTCATTAAAGCATCACTTCCAAATGAAAAAAAGAAAGAAAGAAAGAAAGAAAGAAAGAAAGAAAGAAAGAAAGAATGAATGAATGAAAAATCTACCATGGTCACAAGGTAGAACTCGGATCTTCTCTCCCTCCTCATACTCGTCCAAACATATAGCACAGGTGTCATAATAGTCTCCTGGAAAACAAAAACCAACAGCAAAACTCTCAGTCCCAAATACATCAGGTTAACCTTTGATGTTTCAATAAAAACCATTGGGAAGTCTGAGAGTCATGTTAAACATCTTACTGACAGCCCTCACTCACTATCTTCACCACTAAGACTGTGGCCGTCACCTATTTTCTCATGAATGACTTATACAATGATTCATCATCTTAAAGAATTCTTTGAATAAGCACGGTGTGTCTCACGTGTGTAAATCACATTTGTACAATGATGTTGCATTACAATTTGATGCATGTTGTATATACAAGTTACTTGATGTGCTTTATTAATGTCTTCGACGAATGCAAAGGTGTGTATCATTTGACCTGGATCTACAACCTAAACATTTTTGCCACTTGGAATCGGTACAGCCCCAGACAAATGCCATAATTAACTGGCTCCTTGTTAGTATCTTTTAAGCCTGAATAGACACACACTTCAGTCAGTACTTTTTTCATCTAAAAAAAACATTTTTAATGTTTTATGTTTAGCAACCGTTTTTGTTCATAGGGGATAGGACAAAATGAATTTCAAAATATATGTGTTTGGGCAAGTGATTGGTGAAATGACTACAGTATATGATAGATTTACTATCCCTTTTTTTTACATGACATATACATCTCCAAATCATCCAAAATGGAGATAGGACAACAAAGAACTGAGCTTGCAATGTTGTAGAGTACAATGTTCAGTATCTTCATAACATGTCCTCTGTCAGACTAGTCATCATTTGGAATATCCTAAGAAAGAATAAGATTATGTCTGTCTTGAACTTAATTTTGCAAACAGCAGCTAACACCCATCTCCCCACGTTATATTGTTGATGTGGTAAGTAGAGAACAAAATTCCTCCGCTTTTTAGGACCACAAAATAAATGTAGAAATCTTCACAAATAAATAAACTTTGAAGTTTCATAGAAATGCCTAATGGAGCACATTCAAGCAACTTAAGGTCACATCTTCATCGACAGAACAAATAGCTAATCTAAAATTACTTACCCTTTTTGAATTTGCGCACAGGAATCTTCTTTAAATGTTTCCTAGACAATCGGTTGAATCGTCTGCTGGCATGGTCACGGACAAACTTTATTATCTGAAAGACAACAGCAATCACATATGATCACCATTCACTGAAAAGTACTCAAAGCAATAAATCTTGACAAAAAGTAAATGTTTTTCTCTCAGATCAAATGCTATTTCATTTATATAGTTTTACATTTTATGATGTTTGGATGCTTATGTCAGCTGAAAGTCTGAAAAATCTCTTGCCACTTTTTTTTTTGTGTGCTGATTTTCTTTGTCTCACCTTTCTCAGGCTTGGCTAAAAAAAAATGTGAGAAATGTGACTTAGGTTCTTGTTATTTTCAATACTTTAATTAGTATCCATTATTTAAACGCAATTTTCATCTGCAAAAATGTCAGTTTTATTCTTTGAATTAAACAAACTGTCAAATCTTGTGTGATGTGTCAGTATTTACAAGAAAAAGTGCTATAGACCACGAGATCAACCGCACAAGATAGGATCTTTATACTGTTGACTTATAATATCAGAAGAATGAAATAAAATAATTTGGTGCACTAACAACTGGCATAAATATCTACTACATTGATTTGATAACATCAGCAAATGCAGTCTACATAATTCTTAAGAAAAATCTTATAGAAAATTTATTGTGGCTGAAATTCTTTTTGTTTCGTTTTCTTTTTTTTATTTTATTTTTAAAATTTCATGGTCATGCGTAATGAACCTACCACATGTATATGTTATACCTAATTCAACAGTGGCTCATTACAATTTAAACCACAAAAGGTTTATCAGCATTTCCAAAGTCATATGACTAACTTGCGACCAGGGCAAATAGTCCAAAAAATTTTGGTCATTTTTAACTACTTTCCAACTAAGATACTAGATTTGTTTTTTCTAGAAAGTCAATTTAACCTTTTTTTAATCTGAAACAAAAAGAAATATTTTAGTATTATAGTTGGAAAATAGTGAAAAATTATAAAAAAACAGCAGTGACTCGAACTCACCTGGCATGACTTGCGACTCATTTGCCCTGGGCGCAAGACTTATATATTGCACACTTCTTCAAATCTTTCACACTGTTTGCCTAAAGCCAGAGTTGCCAACCCCCAATGAAAAAAAAATGTGTGAGATTTCTGATTTTTTTTTCTTTTTTTAGTAAGATTCTCCACTTTATAGTGAGATATTTACGAGGGGAGAAAATGATGCTGACTCAAATGATCATTTCACTACTTTATGATCTTAAAACAAGAAAATATTTTATTCAAAAATTATGGTTACTATACACTATTCACCCAAGTGATCAATGCAAGAGATACAGGTCCTCAAAGGCTTGGTTGTGGTTGAAAGTGCCTACAAGTCAGACAGCTGTCTGGAGGTTGCAGACTTGCACTTTCTCAGCAAAGCATCATCAAACTTTTGCTCATAACAAGCACCACCTTTCTGTTTCCTTACAAGCAAATGTTCAAGGGTTTTCACCCTCATGTTTCCTCTGAAATCAGTCCGGTTCTTCCGGACTAAACTGAAAATCCTCTCACTGGCAGCATTGCTGTGCGGAATTGATAAAACTGAAGTCATAATGAAAGGCAAGTGGCTGTACTTCTTTCTGCCCACAAGATCTTCGACTTCAGCGAGAGCTTTCCTTACACTGGGCATCTGCTCTTTCTAGGTTCAGAATGATGGAGGAAGACTTTCTGGCTGGTAATCTTGAAATTCCATCTGAACAGTGTCAATCATGGCTCCATCTGTGAGAAAGACAGGGTACCTGGTCAAAAAAAATTCCAGTTGGCTGAAACGTCTGTTGGGAGTCCCATTTCTGTAACCTCTGCATTCATCTCATCATCTAGTTTCAAGTTTTTCAGCATGTATTTCACTAACACAGACAAGAATTTCTTCACAGATTTGAAAAACTCTTGTTGTTTCTCCCCTGGCAATTTTGATGCAGCAATGTACTCTTTGACAGCCTGCCTCTTTAGGATTCCTCAAGTTGTGGCTGGATGCAATATCTACCTCAGAAATATCCTTATAAATCATGGCTGATGGTTTCACGAACATCAACATAATCTCCTGATGAGTTGTTTGTTTAGCCATCTCTGCTTGTGAATCATGGGTTTATCACACTGAAGATTCAAGTTCAATTTGTCCAATTTAGGAATGATGAAATTCAGAAAGAGCAGGATAACTTTACTCAATCTGGACTCTCAGGTGGTTCAAAACATTCACCTTTCTGTCGGCTTTCAGTTCATCTGCATCAATATCTCATCTTGTACTTCTGTCAAGCTCACACTCTTTCTTGAAGAAGTTTGTCAAAGGTTCCCATTGCTTCAAAGTCACTCAACAACTTTGCCCAGTGACAGCCATCGAGTAGGGACATGTTTTGGAACTTTGTGCAGATCCATGCCACTTTCTCCTTGGAAGCTTTTGAAGTCCTGCAGCCGATTTGCAGACTTTTCCATATATATAGTAGTACACATCTAGAAAGAATGTGTCCACCTTCACATGCAGCTGCTTTGCTGCCCATTCTGTTGCATGGTGTGTACGATGGCAGGCACACCCAGTTGAAGCAAAGTTTGTCATGGAACTTGAGAGGATGGCTATACAACCCTTTATTCATTCCTATCATGGTGCTGGCATTGTCGGTGCACAAGCTAACAACATTTGTCCAAGGAATCTCAAGTGATGAGAGCTCCTTGCCAATAAGAGTAGCAATGTTTTGTCCTGTGCTCTTATCCTTCAACTCCAATAGGACAAGCAATTCAGTTTTCACTTCCATTTTGTTTGTAGAGTATGTGATAACCAGTGGATACAGTTTGTCGATGTTGTCACTCTTCCATCTGTGGAGATGCTGAGCGTCTGATTCTTACAAATGTCTATCACCTCAGATTTGTCATATGAGCCCAGTTCATTCACAATAGCAGTTGTTTTGATTCTGCCATAAGCATACTTTGAAATTATGTCCTTTGGATTAATCCCAGAAACCACAAACATTTTGCTGAATCAATTTGCAGCATGGTCAGAGGCAGAAAGTGCAATGTTGTGCTCCACTAAAAACGAAGTGAAAAGAGCATCTACTCTGATAACAGCTTGATGTTCCATCTGCACAAAGTTTGTTATTGGTACAACAGACTCCTTTGTTTGGGCTTTGTCAATGTGCTTCTTGGACTCAACATGCTTTCTCACATCATCCCTTCCCGCGTGATCGAAACGGAATTCTACACCACAAGTTGTGCACCATGCCAATGGTGGGTCTCCTGCTTTAGATCTAGCAATGCAGGAAAATTCCAGCGTGTACTCCGGTTTAGAAGAAACTTTATAACGCTTCTTTGTTCCACCAGACTTGCTGCCACTAGCTTTCGGTTTCTCAAGCTCACATTTTCTACTCCCTTGCTTGTCCGCCATTTTGCCAAGAAAGACAGAAGAAGACGCAACAATATGCCAGCTAGAAAAAATAAGCCAAGTCTCGGCCAAAACGTACACCGCAGGTGCGAAAACTTCAAAGTAACGCAATACAGAAGGCCAAACTGCTAGGATATTTGACACGCACTTTGGCCTCTCGCCTGATTGAACCGGATTTTGCGACTCAGTCATCGGCGGTGATGACCAAGAAATGTATAGGCCCTACATCAGAAAAAAATTCTGGCACACTGAGGATGGGAAATTCGTGAGAATTGATTACTCGTCGTGAGAGCGGGAGACTTGACGTGCTTTTTCGGGAGTCTCACAAAAAAATCGTGAGAGTTGGCAACTCTGCCTAAAGCTGTGGACACTGCACTTAAATCAAGAGAACACATATCTAGTATCATGAACACATGACTTCATGCTTCTCTCTGAGTTGTACTAGACTTTCAAGCTTAGCTCTGGGACCTTGATATCAGTCCTTGTCTCGATGTGTTTTGATCTGAATCTAGATGTGTACAAAATGTCCCGGCAAAGAAAGTGTGAAAGGAGGAATCTTCATTTTTTTGGTCCCCTCAGCTGGTAACAGCAACTTAAGGATTTCCCACTACATAGTGAGTTTGTGCGTCTTTGCGTCACAGTATGTAAATTGTGTTGACTCACCACAAAAACAAGGAAGATGAGGAAACACACGCCCACCACAATGGCAAAGGGCCATAGGTACAATTTCAAAGTGTCATCATCCTCAATGATTTTGATGATGAACTTCCTGCAGAGTATGGGGAAGCATTAGATAGAATGATAACATGTCCTTTGTAAATGTTGCTGTAGGTGAAACCAGAACATGTGTCACAGATGAAACACTGGAACAATGACCTAACAGTTTTTTTTTTAGGTCCCATCTGTTCATGTATCAATCTAGTTGGTAAATAACTTACCTCCTGCATTTTGAGCATATAGAACTTTCAAAAAGTAATCTTTCCCAAAATGGTAGTCTGCATTAAATACATATGATGTTAAGGCTTCCTTGATCATCAAAAATACCACTGTTACTTTACTGAATTTCAATCTGTCACAAGGAAAATCAATCAAAGATCTGTGCTTTTTGTCCATTTGATGCATCTGTAACTGATATTCTGGTTCCACCATCAGCAAACTTCGTGTAGATATTCACTGGTGCACTCACCACAAAAACCATGACCATAAGAAAGCAAATGGCAACCACAATGGCAAACAGCCATAGTAAGGAAGTGTAGGGAATGTCATCTCCCTCTTCCACAATTTTGATGATGTAATCTCTGGAAAGCAGCGCAAAGGTGAAAAGTCAAACAAGGCAAACTGGTGAAATGCTAAGCCAGTGCAAGCTCATCCCTTCTTATCAAAAAAAAAAAAAAAAGGAAACTAGAAAAGGACAAATGCTTTTCTACAGAGTTTAGATTCACGTCCTTTAAAAATAAGTTCTCATCACCTGAACATTTTTACCCACGTTTCAAAATACAAAAAAAAAACATTATTTTGCCAATCATAGACCCTGATGTCTTTCAAAAAGGGAAAGTTATGATTCTTACGCGTCAAAAGTTTAGATGCACGTTGTTTGAAAAAAAATAAAAAATACCACTAGATCCATGACATTATAAAAATATCTATTATTTAGGGAATCCCTATCAGTCCAGCACACCTTTCCCTTATCTGTGATCCGCGAAAAATGCCATTTTCAAAACCACAAAATGCAACAAAAAATGCCGCAAAAAAATGAAAAAAATAAATAAATAAATAAATGCCAAAAAAGTTCAACTCGCGAATTACAACAGATTATTATAGCATTTTCAACTACAATGACAAGACTAGATCTAGATTCTATACCTTAGCCCAACTGACAAATAAGCTATGCGCCAAAGAAGGAACAAATCACACAGTGATTCTATTCCTTGTGACCAATTTCTCATTCCTCGTTAAGACACTGATTTTTGCTTGGATGGCAGCTATTGTGTTAGCCCAGTAGGCCTTTTCAGGCTTATATCTTCATACTGGCTTTGTCAGGCAGGCCTCGAAATTTAGTTGAATTTCTTTGCTTGAAACCCTCCTCTCTTCAGTGTTTTGCCCTTGTCTTTTCTTCTATAGTCCCTCTCCATAGCAGTGGGCCTAGATTTGGATCTAAATTATGTAGATCTATATCCTGTTGATGACATGAAGTCCGGTTTGATCATCGTCACTCCTCGACTTCTATGTCTCAGTCCCGTTCAGGCTCATTCACACAATCTGACCCAGTCGTCACCTTCAGTGTCCTCCCCAGCAGAATACGTATACATATATAGCTTTTTTAAGATAAAGGGATACACAACAGCGTTTCTCAGACATTCTGGTGGATATTTTGTAGATCTAGACGTCTGATAGGCGGTTGTTTACGTTCTGACTTTATTCAGTGATGATGACTATTTAGAGGTCGACTAGTATTCATTTTGTTTTTGTGCCAGATAAGAAAAGTCTGCCAACTTAAAAAACACACAAAAAAAAAAATTTAAAATCTCAACCTCAACAAAGAATTTCTATTCACTTCCATAATTAAAACATACAAAAATGCCGAAAAATGCGGAAAAAAAAAAAAAAATGATGCAAAATGGCAAAAAATGCAAAAAAAAAATTTTTTAAATGCCAAAACAGAGAAAAGTGCGGCAATCGTGCGTCAAGTGGGTAAAAATGCGGCCGCATAAAGTGCGGTACAGCCAAATTTTTCCCGGATCACAGCCTTATCACCAACAGCCCAAGGCAAGCCAGGATTAAAAAAACTGGCCTAAGTAGACATTTCTGGTGATGAAAATCATTTCACAACGAAATTAAAACCGGAGCCAATAATCGGGTACGACATTTCCATGAACATGAGATTAGCCTGTTTGAGTTTTCTGTGCAAGGTAGTATTGTGGAAAATTAGCGTGCATCAAATAAAAGTAGTACCGTTATGTGGCACCATCATGTTTACTGCTAATGTACTTGCTCATATGCCTCAGAGGAGAGACAAAGAAAGATTGATAAAAAGAAAAACAGACAAACCAGTTTAATCATTCCATAAAAAGGAAACATGTGCCAACATGCTAAAAATGATGCCCTCTCATAGTTTCCAATTACTGGCAAAGCCCTTCCAAATATGAAAAAAAAAAAAAACCAGGAAATAAAACAGAGGTATTTAAAAATCAGAGAAATAAAACATGTAGGAGTTTTGATGATAACCACTAACTGCGTTGCCACTTTTTTGAGAACAAGCAGAATAAGAGAGGAGAGAGAGAGACGAGAGCCAGCCATGCTCCATGCCTTGCTATGAAAATATAAAAATTCTTTCTTTGTTTTCTTGAATGCATGCGCCAAGTATAGCAGCACCAAAAAAAGAATCACACTGGTTGTACTGCGCACGCTAGACTGGACATGTCTGATTTAAGGCACATTATGAAATTTTCATTTCAAATAACTGTCTTGGATTTCTGTCAATTATAGGCTACTATGCACCAGCACTGTATAGGCCTACTAATAGCTATTAAATTTTAAGCTTCATGGCCGTGCCTTTATTTTTGGCATTAAGCAATAAAGACAAACTCAATTTCATACAAACAATGTGCACCTCTTTCCACACAGTATCTAATGTCTCCCATTCAGTCATGTCAATATTTAAAAAAAAACAGGCTGAGTTACAAATTTGCTTATCACCGGTTTTGGTTTCTTGAGTTCTTTCATGGGGGGGGGGACGCGTCCTGAAGGTGATTTTTTTAAAATTATTATTAAAGAAGTTAGGTTATTTATTATTTAATCTTTTCCATCGAATTCAGCATGTTCAAATTGACGGATTTTAAAATCTATTTCCTCCGCCAAATTTCATCAAAACTTGATGAATATATTATTTGATATAATATCTAAAAAGTTACGTATTTTTATTACGTTCCATGTAAAACAAAATTTTCTATAAATTTTTGAAAATGCCATATAGCGAAAATTCAAATTTCGCCAGTTTTTTTTCAAAACAAAAACCAAATTTTCTCTAAAACTTACGCACCAAATTTAACGTGCATATGTAACTTTTTGGGTTTTATATTGACAATGATGCATACCAAATTTGGTTTAAATCGCTTTCAAAACAAAAAAGGAGATAGAAAAAAAACTGTCAAAAACTGGGTTTTGAGAAAAACACGTTTAAAGTTGTTTTTTTAAAGCGAAAAATTGACATGAAGAGTTTTTTGTTCGGCTTTCAGCCTCAGAGCAGCCTTTTCTTTACATACTAGCCCTCTTTTCATGACTTCTCTGTCTCTTGTTGTCGCTTTTTTTGGCTCTCTGGGCGCATCTTTTATCGAATCATCTTAAGAACAGCCACTTTTTGGTTCTCGAGGGCCTCCGTGTGTCCCCCATATCACTTTTGAGTGCAAACCAAAAGTGTTTTGACCTTTACTATGACATATAGTCGACAACTGAGCTATTAGCAGCAGAAACAAAGCAAAATTGCCCTTTTTATATGACGAGGAAAGTCATTTTAGAACATTTACATTGATAATTTGCATGATCAGCAGTTTTTCTCTCATCATAGTGGTCATCCAGTGTCCATCCCTGGCACTGGAACTCATGATATTGCTAGAACAGGTGATCTTTAAGTGCTTTTTGCACCCTTTGCCTGTATGTAATCAAATCGTGAAGATCTATGGCCTCCTTTAGCAGCCAGGTGGAGGCAAATCCTGATTGACAATACGCTAGATCGACCGTTGAATGACCATTGGTCAAACACATTAGAACTTAGCAATTTTCTGATACCATTTTTACATACAGAAAAGGCAGTACTTTTAAGAGAAAACAAAAGCGCAAAATTGGGCAAAATCCATATTTCAGGACACCCCCCCCCCCCCTAAATTTCATGTGATCAGCTATTCAATTAGTCCATGGACTGCTCATTCATTCAGCAGCTCTTCACTTATTCCAAATAGTAATATTCAACCAACAACACAGTGCACTTGTACAAACAAGTTGCGCTATGCGGACCTATCTACCTCACAGAGTAGGGTATGGATACCTGACTCAAACTGGGAGGGAACTAAGAGAAAAGGCTGAAAACCCACTGAAATATCTTTGAGATAATCCCTTTCACGAATATTTATCCAAATCATGTAATTTTTGTCCCCCAAGGCCTCAGGTTCCTTCAACTTTTCCTATTAAAAAGCTTAGAAATGGGCAAATCTGCCTGTGTCTATCTACTCACTGCGAGTATAGGTAGCTCGTCTTTAGATTCATTCCTGCACTGTATCCCACAAATGTCGAAGGAATTGTGACAAAACTGCCATCTGGGAAAATGAACAAAACATTATTTCATTGTACAGATATCCCTGGTCCAATTTACCACCTCCTATCTTTGACTCCATGCAAATAAAATGTGTTCTCCTACAAACTTTCTCCTCCTTTATCTTTCCACTTGTTACTTACTATTGTGAAAAGGTGTTTCAACTGATTAATATCAATTCCAAATATCTATTTTCTTTATCACTTTCATCTTACTTCTTTCTCTCCCTCTTTTTTAAACTACAGTGTAATAAGACAAGATTATTTTCAGATGCAGAGACAATGCACTACAACAAAACCATTGGACACAATTAATATATCACTACAATTGAAGATTCAAATATGAATTTCAGCTTTTCTATTATTAAGTCTGACGTATGTTAAAAGTTCATATATGATTTTTCAGTCACTAATGTGTTTACATAACATCCTGAGGATGTTTTTTTTTTTTTTTCTTATGGCTAAGTGACTAAAAAGATTAATCAATTCACCATATAAATGTATTAACCTCTAAAGCATCAGGAGAAATTACTGAACTCCTTGAGTGATACTTCTAGGGTTAAATAATCAACTAGCAAGAATAAGGCAATCAATGGTTTCACAAAACAGAATATTACTTCCCAGGAGGAGCAACCTCACCATAGGTAAAGTATAAACAAAGCAAAATGCAAAGAGACTAAGCACAACTATTGTTAAGGAGATGAGGAATTGTGAAATTCTCTATTCTCCCCTGTTTCAACATTGAACGACACCTAATCTATGTTGATAAATTTGAGGAGTTATCAAAGAGATACATGCACCCCAGGTTATGAAATAAGGGAATTAATGTCCTTGTAGAAATTCTTTCATGTCTCTAAGTTTTGTTCTTATGACTTATGCTTAGATAACATCACTTTAAAAACATGGCATTTAATGATCTAACCAACGTAACATGTGCACTTGGCTACTGAATGTAAAAACTCAGATAACTTAACAAGAGGGATGTCTATTTGTCTACATGAAAAAGTAGGAAAAATTCCTGGCACAATCTTTAGCAACACATAAAACTGAAGTATGTTAATACCAGATTTCGGAACGACAGAGAAATTACTGACAGCCAAAAAGTAGGAAATCCTACTGAAGTAGGAAATTTGACATCCCTGAAACAATGAACTTCTATAACTATGATAATGGCCAAAACCTATAACTCATGTCATTCAATCTTTTCACTCTTGACTCCATCACGTAAACTGATGAAAACTGGGTATTTCACTTTATTCCTTACAGGTATTTCATGATCTGGAGTTCACAATATTCATCTCATGCTAAGGCTTTATTTAGATCTCACTAATATTTTCCTGTTACTGTATGGACTCAACTCTAACCTTTTCTACAGCTTTCCTATTCACTATTAATCAATGAGCTTAAAACTGAAGCATGCCCTGAGGACTGGCATAAAAATCGTGGTAAGCAGGGTGAGCCAAGACTGGAAATACCACTTACTGAAAGACCACTGCGACAGTTACAAGTGATGTTGTTTCATAATACTAACCCTTATATGCCTGGTATGATGGATCACAGATGAGTATGGAAAGAAACAATGTAGCATTGGGTGCTTTATTTATAACTGACCTAAATCACTATTTCTGTTACAAATGCATTGCACAATAAACTTATAACAACGAAAATTTCTGACGGGGACGTAAGTGGATAAGTCACTATATAAAGTAATGAACAGGAGCATAAATAAAATAACAAAAAAATAAATAAATAAATATATAAAATAAACAAATGCATGAATAAATGAATGTGTTATTGCTAAAGATTTAAACAAATGCCTTTCGGTATCATCTTTTCCAAGATCATTATATATATATAAACTGTAAATTCTTCAACCTTGTCAAATCATCTACTACAGCCTGAAAACTTCAAGCCATAATATGTCTCGCAACCAGTCAAATTGAGACGTATGTCGATTTTTCACCATATGGAGTTTTTAGTATCATGTGAAAGCTTATTTCACACACTTTCAGGGAGTGAAAACAGTTTTGAGATAGCTCTATTCTAGCCAGAGATATTGCAGTTTAAAGAGGCAAAGGGTGACCACTCAGCAAGGAGCAGAATTCAGAGTAAATCGAGTTTAAATAAACCGTCGTACACATAAATCTACATGCCTACCTCATAAAAAACCCGATTTTAATCAAGTAATATGTATAAATCGTGGGAAAGACCGATACTGTCTTGTGTAGAAATAAATGCACCTTCAATTTCTGCAATTAAAAAAAAAATTGATATCTGACCCCCCTCATCACATTCAAAGCCTGATTTCTCCATTTTCTAGCCCAGCGACTTAACATCTCATTTCGACCGGCCGCGAGACATATGCAAAACAGAGATAGAAGCATTATGTTTCCATAAGTTCCAACAGATTTCAAACTCTGATGCAATATCAATAAAAGTTTTCTGGAGGGGGCAAGGAAAGCAGAAAGAAAGGCAGGATGAAGCTTGAACCATACAAAGAAAATATTTTTAAAAAAAAAAAAAAATGTTGCAATGACAGATATTAGCATCTTTAAACAATTTAGAGCTGAGCTGAATATCTCATATTGTATGGAGTTGGCTGCATCTTTCATGTTACCATCACCAAAGCTCCATAAGACAGTGACATGCGTTTATCTTAATCAGCAGGAATTAAAAATAATTTTTTGTTCCTGTTTTGGTCCTTTCTTTACCCAAAAGCATTTTCAACTCAATCTGAAGTTTACTTCTTCAATAGAATCAAAGCAACAGCTAGAGATACTAAGCAAATTCACTGAAGGCAATGATTTATAAGTCTAGATTTTGTCAGCGAAAGCCAATATTCCATATGAAAGTTAAGGAACCTATCTAACCACAGACAACAGTGAAATCTGTAAGGGGAGTAATGTTGGACTTGCATCAGTTTCTTTGATATGTTGAGTGATTTTAATGGCCTCAGTCTTGCAGAAATAGCTAATACAGACAGTGGATTTTTCACAGGATTCTTTAGGGTTGCTTCACTCATACATATGATAATACAAAAACAGTCATTCTGCAGGGATGTCAATCTGTCTACATGAAAAAGCAGGAAAAGTTCCAGGCATATTCTTTACCAACATGTAAAACTGAAGTACCTTAATGGTAAATAATATCAGATTTTGGGACCAACAGAGAAATTCTTGACAGGCAAAAAGTAGGAAATCCTAAAAAAGTAGGAAAATTGACATCCATGATTCTGGTATGAAGACAGCATTAGAAGCAGACACCACTTGGTTCTAGTTCATTCAATAACCATATTCAAATTCTGCAAAGGGTAGATCAGAAGACTCACTGGTGCCTCCGTGCATTTCCATCAACTTTTCATTGCCTTCACTATTGTGCACTATCACTGCTGCATAGCCTTTAAGTTGGGCCGCTAACACCTGGGAAGTACAGGATAAAATCACAAATGCACACTAGGGTGGACAAGGTAGGACAAGCAACAACGGAAGGATCACACCATCGGCTCCTGTAGCCATTCTTTCATTCTCTGGAACTCAGGCTTTCTGAGATCGTTTTACTACAAAAATGTGCTGTCAAATCATCCACAAAAAGAGAAATTCAATCTCATTCTCTCATACATTGTAGGAACAGTTCCTAAAAGAGAAATCTGAATGTCTCTCTGTCCCTTTCCTTCCCACCTACAGGTCATATCTGGCATGAGGCATGAAATGCAAAATTATCTAACACTAATCAAAAAGAAGCATTAATGAGCCTATAAAGCACTAAAATAATCCACCACTTGAGAGAGTTTATGTTTCTTTTGAGCAGCATTTTGTCCGTGTATAAGAAATGAAGAGAGAATTCTCTTGCTAAAG
>JBCAUA010834365.1:0-14005 GCA_038406235.1 Peronia verruculata
GGAAAAGAGCCATTTTGTTCGAAAAATCACTTTCGGGAACCCCCCCCCCCCCCCCCACCCTGTCCTTAAGGAGAAGTAATTTATATTGAGTTGATGGCAAAATGTGTACCACATTAAGACGCTGGGTGCTGTTTGGAGTGGCAAAGTCAGTGAAATAGGATAAACGAGCGTTTGACCAGACCGGTCTTTTAATACGCCGAAGGTTAAACCTTTATCGACGGTAGAGAGATGTTTATTTGGGTTGGGAGAGGGGAGGGGAATAAAGTTAGTTTAGAACTAGGCGAGCTGAGATGGTTAATTGTGATTTGCTGAAAATGCAATGAAGTAATGTAAGATAAGATAGGCCAATATTGTTCATTATTTTGGTATCTGTATCTGTATCATTCAAATTATGTCCTCACAGGAAATAGTCAATGAAGAAAACAACAAAACCAGTGTGTTGTCAGCTACAGGGCAAGTGATCGCCTCATACAATCACTTCACATGATCTTCTCACATGATTCCCTTAAAGTGACACATGTTTCAGATCTATTCACAGTTGTTAGGTATTATGTGGCATATGACCTTTAATTGTTGTGCTTTTCTATATCTTTCCTGTTTGCAAAACACGGCGGACTGTTGCGCCCAACAGTTATGCCTCGTCAATGCCGTGATGTCCTTGCTTTTTTTTTTTTCCATTCATCACTGTTGCGCCCAACAGTTATGCCTCGTCAATACCGTGATGTCCTTGCTTTTTTTTTCCCCATTCATCAAAGGCGTCAAGAAACAGCGACTGCGGAAAATTAAATGTAAAGACAGACACGACCTCAATGTCAGTTGAGCCATTTTGAGAACAAGAATGAAGGGTAGATTTAATGATCCTTTCACACTGAAGAATAGTTGCAGCTTATTACGGTGAGAAAGATCCATTGTGCTGCCACTATGAGTTATGCCACAACCATATTGCAAGTTACTCAACATAAGGGAGAAAACAAAAATCCCCCAAAAGTAGAGCGAACAAAACAAAACACATTCTCATTCACTTTTGGTTACACAGAAAAGAATAGATTAGTGATGTCTTGTTTTTATTTAGACAGATAATGGATACTGTTTCTCGTCGTAAATACTGTTTCAGCAATTGAGTATTTTACAGGAATGGGTAAAAAAAAAAAGAAAGAAAGAAAGAAAGAAAGATAAAAAAGAAAAGAAAAAAGAAAGTGAGAAAGAAAAGAAAGAAAGAAAATGATGAAAAGGGAATAACTGATGTTTGTTTACTCGTTCCCTGAACGAGATTTGTTTGTTTATTTGTTTGTTGTTGTTGTTTTTCATTAAAAAAGGAATGCAAAAATACTAAGGATGTATTTTAATTTGCCGTGCTGTAAAAAAAGAAAGAAAGAAAAAAGTACAGATTAATGTGGCAATCGGACATCATAAATTCACAAATCGCATTGCGCCGGTGTCATGCTCTAACCGAGTAACTGGATTTGGGATTTTTTTTCAGGAGACTAAAAAAAACTGTATTATTTCTAAATTTCATTTTGTAAACAATTTTTCTGGTGTCTTTGATTATACCAAATGCTATTCTGTGTTCTCATGACAATTTAATTTTGAAAATCTATGTATGTTTCTGGCTATCCTCGGCTAAAAAAATCAAATTTTTCCAGTTACGCGGTTAGAGCATGACACCGACGATT
The DNA here is from genome assembly GCA_038406235.1 of Peronia verruculata. Lineage (NCBI taxonomy): Eukaryota > Metazoa > Mollusca > Gastropoda > Systellommatophora > Onchidiidae > Peronia > Peronia verruculata. The sequence goes on from JBCAUA010834365.1 coordinate 1,674, forward strand.
GACTGTCTGACAGCTGCAATATTTGGTAGACCTTTGCGGCCAAAAAGAGAAAGTCAATTTTAATGTGGTAATAATAATGAAAGGATGGTATAATTCTCAAAACTTTTCAACTCCGTGAGCCGTGTTTCCCAAAGCTCTTCCTTACACAGATTCAACCTACCCTGCTCTGAAGTTACCTTGCAAATTTTGGAATAGCCAGAAGACCCATCAGACAGTGGTAGTGGTGGGCAAGAGGAATCACCGTGCATTTCCCAAAAAGTCGAATTCAATTTAGTAATAATAATAGTAACAGTTCTCTCAGGCCTTTGTTTGCTTTTTCACACGATTTATGTAAAAAAAAAAAAAAAAAGACGATAGAGTCTTACCCCCGCAAAGTGATGAACTCTACCATAGCTGAAACTAACAAAACATAAACGACTAAAATAATGTCGAAATATTTTATGTTTCTCGTTTGTTTATTATTGAGATTTCATAGAACCCCCTTTTTCCTATGTTTCTGCTGGGGAGGGGGGGGGGCGTGTGGGAGAAGGGATATGATGGAAATTCAGAATGATTCACTGGAAAAAGATATATTTAACTTCCTTTCTTCTCTGGAGGCTTTAATGGCATGCTTATTATGCACAGTGACTGGATTTAACAATGGCCAAGCACAGACCAAGATCATTGCAAAGACATACAAACTTAACAGTAGCCTTTTCTTCTCTCATTACTAGTTGGTGGCTCTTATAATTTTATAGACGGAGTTTTCATGGATAGAAGTTTGCTAACACTTTATTGTCGGCTCGCACTCTTTGGCCACGAAGGGGTTAATACTGTAAATGTTACAAGAGAAAATTAAAAAAAATGCCCCTTTGACATTACGTGCAAAGATCATGTTACCTAAAGCCTTGCTACAATAAGTGTTATTAATATTGTTTCTGTGGCTGTATGACTTAGCCAAGGAGACTTTCGAAAGGCTGGCTCCAACATGACCTCAGGAGATCAGAATAGACAACCCCTCCCCCTCCCCCTATATTTTCTTCAGGCTTTTAATGGGGAAGAATAATAGAAAATTCATTGCTGGAAGGGAACCTCTAGTGTATCCAACCCTGACCGTAATCTGAATCCTAACCCTATCGCGATCTTAAGTACAAAGAGATCAGAACAAATGTGAAATAAATGCCAGAATACATAAACCTCTTCCCCTCTCCCCACTTCACCCTCCTTGCCGGCTTCTCCCTGGTGGCCAGGATATAACACTTTTCAGCCAGAGTGTAGACACACCGCTTTCGAAAACAAAGATGATCTTCATAATTTCAGTTTCATTTCACAAGTTGAAAATTTCCCGGAAATTCATCGTTACTCTGAAGTTAGATTGTTCTCCGAATCAGTAAGTGGACTTAGAATACAATGAACATGTTGAAGTGTGATAGGGTCTTTGCCCTCAGTGTATTTTGTTTTGGGGGAGGGCTGTGGTACAGAGATTGTATGGGAGAATATACTTTGGAAAAGGGGTGTGAGGCGAGGGAGACATCCTGGAAGGGTGGGTGAGAAAGAGACTACGTATATAAGAGGTCAAGTGAGACGCAAAGGACAGACTGCACTATACGGTGGGCTTGAGCGCAGGCGCATAACTCGCATTGAAAAGAAACCAGAATAACAAACAACGGAAAACTTGGGCGTGAAGTATCACACTACTGATCTGCGATAGTTGTGAGGCGATGGAAAAAGTAAGTTGGGTTGCTGTTGTTGTTTTCTGTGCTAATTGCTGTACTGTATTTGCATCCATTTAGCTCTTTTTGGCATTTTAATGCTTGGTGTTTTGCTGTTTTTTGAGTTACTATGTTACCAGATTTTTTTTTTTTCTCATTTTAAACTTCATGGATAACATTCTAATGATTGCTGCTTTGCTGTTGTTGTTCTCTTTATTACTGTTTTAAAGCCTTATTTCTGTCAAGTAATATACTACTAGTTGTTGTGTTTGTTATTGTCTGAACTGTTACATTATTGCCATTTCACGGATAATATTCTCATGGTTATTATTATTATTATTATAATTATTTTATTTGTTACCATTTTCCGTTTCCATTTCACTCGATAACATGCACCTTCTGCGATATTTTTTTCCTGCATTACGTCGTTTCTGTTTCAGTGTGGCTGGGTAACGTTCAAATAGTTACTGTGACTGGTTGTTGTTATGTCATCGTGATTACAGATGTTTTTGCCTCGTGATGAACAGCTAGGGAATAATTTAGGTTTGACACTTAATTATTTCTCGTTGCTTTTGACGCACAGGGCCCAATAACAGCCATACCACCCTTTCTTCGATCTAGGTTTAGTATTATTAGCTAAAACAAGATAAGGTACAAGCTAGGGTAAAAGTAAGCTATCATAATTAAAGAAGAATTGCTTTTTTTTTAACAGACGACATTGAACGTTGTAAATCATTAACAGAGAGTCACTCCTAAAAGTAGGGGTGTAACAAACTAGAGTGACTGTTGTTATGCATGCATTATCCTGAGTTTTGAGTGGATGTCCACGTTAATCAGAAAAAAAATATAAAAAAAAATGAGTAGAAATTTTGGAATTTCTTTTTCAATATTGCGGGGGCAGAAGCATTTTTTTTAACTGTCAAAGAGTTCTTTACATGTGTAAAAAGGCTTAGTATATGTTTTGTTGAACCCGGGCAGATTTTGGACTTGAGCTAAATTCGTGTGAAAAAGAAATCATCAATCAATCCGGACACTCCCGAAAGTCCAGCACTGCCTGACTGTTAGCGGTCCGTCCTGCCTGCCGAGAAGAGGAAGAGGGTGGTGGGCGATATGTCTTTCCCACCATACCAGCAAATGAATGCCCGTTTAAAAACGTATCGCGATTAACAAAATCACTGGCGAGTGACTCGTTTCACTGCTGCATTTCAAAGATATAACATTATCTTCTTTCATCTTGATTGCATCATATGTAGTGCCTCAGTGACCACCCGATTATTTGTTCGTTTGTTTTTGGCGCTTGGAACACACATGCAGTGATGTTTTGGTGCTTGTGCTGCTCATGAGCTATTCTTTTGATAATATTTTATTGAAAGACCGTTTACATTATGGTGATCATAGTGTGTACGATGAATTCTTCAATATCGAAATCAAATTCTGTCGCTCTGTGTACATAATTAATTTGGACAACTGAATCCTTGACCAACACCTCCTAAATTGCAGCAGGTTAGCAGGAATTGAAACTGATCCGTACTGATTGAACGTCTACCCAGATACTTTCGCCGTTGTGAGAGGCCAAATACTTTCGCCGTTGTGAGAGAGGGCTAAAGGTCGAGCATTCCCCCCCCCCCCCCACAAAAAAAAAGAAATTGTTGTGCCACTGAAAAAAAATTATAACAATAAAAATAAATAAATAAAAAAAAAAAATAAATAAGAAAAATAATAATAATAGAAAAGGCTCTATTCTATTCCCCTTGTAAGATGCGAAATCACAACACAATCGAGAAGCATACACCTAACCCCTTGTTCATGTCCCTTCCCCACCCCAGCCCCCAATCACAGTTACTGTGCCCCCCCCCCCCACCTACCCACCTTTGATCTATTGCTTGAGTTCTAACTCTTGCTCAAGGTTTGGTTAGGATTCGAAAACTGCAAAGGACCTTCTTTCCTTTTTCTTTCTGTATGCTTTTTTTTTCCTCGTGTTTTTCCTCTGCTTCTTTTTCTTCCCTTTTCTTCTGTTTTACTCTTCCTTCCTATTTTTCTTTTTGCCGCCCCCCCCACCTCCACATTGTATGTGCCTCTCTCTCTCTATCTCTCTCCTTGGCTCTTATTTTCTTAATTTGTCTGAGACATATTCTTCCAAAGGTAATCTATTCAACAATCATTTCCTCTTCCTTGACATGTTCCCCTTCTTCTTATTTTTGTGCTAAAACAGCAATTCTATTCATATTTATTTCACTGTTTAGATTAAAGTCTTTTTCTTTGTTTTTCTTGTTTTTGTCTATTACTGTTTAATCAATTATCAGTGCAAACAACCACGAAGTACTGGAAAATGTTAAATTTGAACCTGTCTGGCCTATTCCCGAAGTCATTCATAAAGATAATAATAGTTACGGGAGGAGTGAAAGTTCTTGAATATATTTCTGAAATATGTTTGAAGAAGTAATAACAGAGAGAGGTGACAATAGATAACATTTGTATAGTGCTTAATCCTGTACAGCATATGCTCTAAATGCTTGACAGTCCATTGTTACCACGACAGACACAGTGAAGATACTAGGCCTGTGCATGACCGGTCATGATAACCGGTTATACCGGTCATGGACCCATGAATGGTTAACCGGTTATAATGACCAGTGACCGGCTAATTTGCCGGTCATGATCAACCATGAAGTGAGGTTAAAGCAGCATCAGTTAGCTATACTGGTGTCTTCGATCTCAGGAGAACCCCGTCCGTCAGCGACACGCGTTCGTCGCAGTGTCACCCTTCTCATGCCCCTCCCTCTTCGTATGATTTTTTTTCCTATTAAAGAGGGAGAGAGAGAGAGAGAGAGAGAGAGAGAGAGAGGAGAGAGAGAGAGAGAGAGGGAGAGAGAGAGAAAACAAAACAAAAAATTCTGCGATGAGCTTTATTCAGAATTTAACCCCAGAAGTTCCAAAAGGACGATCTGCCGAGGTGTTGCTTACAGTGCTTTGCATATGAATTACATTTTAAATAACTGTAATATAGTAAGAAAAAGAAGAAACGGGAGATCGTTTCCCATATTATTTTCCCCTTCCAAAAGAGGGACTTGTGTAAGGGGAGATCATTTTGACCAGAATTTAACCTCCTTTTGCCAGACAAAAGATGGGTTGAACAAGCACTGTAAAGAGGAAAAAAAAAAATCCTTTTACTGCTTGCCATTCGAAAACTGATCGTCAAAAAATTTGATAAAATCACAACAATAAGAAGAAAACATTCTCTTTATGTCATAATTTTGGGGGAATTTATCACGGTCTATGTTTCAGGCAAAGGGCGCAAAAATGATTATTCTTTTCCCTCTTTACACTGCTTGTTCAGTCCGTCTTTCGTTTGGCAAAGGGAAGTAATAGGACTGAGCACAACCATCTCCTGTTTGTTTCATACGTTTATTGCCATTTGTGTCTACAGTGTAATTTCTTGAACATAAATCAATATCATTATGGTAATATTGCATTCTGGCTATTTCTTGTGATTCTGTTAGGGTTAAAATCATTAGAATGATCGACTTCGAGGCGCCACCATCGCACCTCCGTGCAGACGTTTGACACGTGGCATGTTGTTACAAAATTCTAACTTAAAAAGTGATCGAAATTGTTTGTTATTTAATTAAAATTTTAATTTATGAGCATTATATGGTAATAATTGGTATAAAACTGCAATAGAATTCGACGCCCGGTCGATCTGCAAGGCCAAATTTGTGAAATATTGTGTTTCACACCCCACGTTGTTCTTAATCTGAATCCGCTGTCAAAGGTCAAGTGAGCGAAACTCAGGCTATGGATGGCGTTTTTGTTTTTTGAACGCAATAGACAAAGCGCAAGGCCATAACCATAACTGGTGTGACGTCACAGATGGCAAAGAGGAAAATATTTAACCGATATATTAACCGGTGATCGACGGTCATGGAGTCGGTTAACCGATTAACCGTCGGTCACGAACATTGCCGGTCATGCACGGGCCTAGAAGACACTGGCATTGTCCATTTGCGTAGAGTCCACTGACAGAAGGTTAGCCGAGCTATTGCGCATGAGTGAGATGACATCACACCGAGCGAACCGCCGTCATTTAATTTTGTAAACATGCCATTTCTCGTCGAACGGTCAGCCGGGCTTTCATTGGTTGTCTATTTTGGTGGGGGTGTTGTTAAATATAGAAGTGGGTATACTCCATATTTGGCGTCAGTTTCCAAATCATTGATATGATAGGTCTACTTTTTGCTTGCGTTTTGAGTTGGCAATCTGATACTGCGTAGTTCTAAATTATAAACTGTACACTTCGCAAAAATGGAGGTAGAATTCGTAATCTCTGCACTCTGGTGAAGCATGTTCTATAAACTTATGCCATTGCAGGTGATTTGGTGGCAAGCGTTAAGTAGATCTAGGCTTTAAACCTAGATCTAGATCTTATACATTGGGCAGTGGACCAGACATAACTAGAGCATACCCAGGAGAGAAAACTTGTACAGGCCTATATCGGGCTTTTGTTTTTGGTGTATGTGAGCTTCTATGAACCATAGTTATTTCCATGAGTGACAAACAGACGTTAGATCTAGGTCACACAAGCTGTGAAACATACACGTAGATCTAGGCCTTGAAACATACAAGTAGATCTAGGCCTATGTAGCCCTAACCTAGGCAGCAGTTTCTTATTTCGGCTGTATTTCGACAGCTAAAGAAATCCGAATGCAAAGAAGAAATTAACGCGCAAAAAGGAACCTCTTCTCTGATGTAGACATGGGTTTAACTAGATCATATCGAGATAAAAACAGTTCTTTCACAAAAGTGGCACAAACCACTTTGAAATCTTGAAAATAATTTCAATCGGGAAAAAGATCTAGATCTAGATCCAGATAGGCCTAGATTTACCGTAGATCTATGTGGGCGGATGATTTCAATTTTCTGGTAGATCTAGGAGTCGACAATGTATGAAAGCTGTAAGCGAAAAAAAAATAAAAATTATGTTTTTTCTTATCTCTTGGTCGTTGTTTGCTTGTCCATACTAGCTGAAATAAAGGGTGACTTACGACTGGAGAAGAAAACGCAAAAATGTTTATAACTATCCAGTTTCCCATGTAGACACAGCTGATTGCCGTTTCCGCACAAGCGCATTTAGACCGGCTGACCTTGTGTAGACGCATATGGCATACTATCCTGTTCTCAGCTTCCTGGGAAGCATACAAGGCTGCTGCGTGTAAGTCAGTTTTCAGTCAGGTATCCATATTAACTTGGATCATGTCGGTACAATATGGGTGTCTTGTCTTTTCTTAAGGAAAAACATCGGCCTCATTAGGAATCGAACCTTGAACATCCGATCACACCGTATCTCGTCATTTGAAGCAGAGATGGTTGCATATTACATTGGTAGTCTATTTATAACAATTGCCAGAGCAACACTGGATACTGGAGCTTTCCGTTCCTCAGGAGCGACCTAAGATCTAGATAAGGAAGCAAGGGAAACAGTCGAAATTCGCCTGTCTTAAGACTGGAGATTATATTTTGTTTGTTTATTTGTTTATTAATTTTGTTGTTGTTCACATCATTTGTTTACGCGTTGAGTTCTCGATTGATGTTCTGTCTTGTATAAACTCAGTTGATCCACAGACAGCGTTAATTACCCTGCTTTAACTTGTGATGCTGGCACCTTTGTAGTGCTATTATTACGATAACCGCTCAAAGCTGACCACCTCTGATCTATGAGAAAACAACCGTCTCACAATCGACGTTCGCAATCTGTTTTCAGATTGAAGCTTTTTATAATTAATTAATTAATTAATTAATTAATTAATTAATTAATTAATTAATTAATTAATTAATTAATTAATTAATTAATTTTTGTACTCCTCATGCATTGATTTCTATGGATGGAAATAATCATAGATATTGCATCCTTGAGTCCCGGGGAGCATTTCTTCTCATAGCTGTAGAGACCAGTGCGTGAGAGACATGTCCCATTGCAGAAATTGTATGCTGATCGTGGTATGAAAGATACTATTTGGATTTTTAATTCTGTCTCTCCTGTCTCCCAACTTTTAGTTTCTGTATAATTTTGTACATCTCGTTTTATTTTAGATGACTCGGACACTGTTAATTTTCGTGTGTTGCTGTGTAATGGTGGCACCTGTATGGTCTCAGTACTATAACACCGACTCAAAGCTGACTCTAACATTCAGTATGGCACCAACTGTGATCAAACCCATAGAGACACGCAACATGACCTTGACCTGTACCGGTGATCCTTACCAACAAGTGCAACGTTATAGAGGGCGTTCCTACCAATTTGAGAACCAACTCACTTATCAGGTGGCCCGGATTCGAATTTTGAAGAAACACATGGTAAGTTCTTTCGTATACTACAAGACAACATTATTTTGTTTCACCTTCTGATCTGGAGTCTTCAGTTCATATATCACCCCAGAACAGGAAAACGACCAACAGTGCGAAAAGAGGAGGGCAGAATTCCCAAGGGACTTCATTTTCATTAAGGAGTGTATTGTCGCGAGAAAACCGTCTTGATAGTTGGATGCACGAAGCTATGTGCTAAAATATTAAAATCCACCGGAGAGTAATTAAAAAAATAATAGAAAATCAAGTAAGGATATAAACAAGAGATGAATTTCCTTTTCCTACAATAGTCTGAAGAGGGGTTCTAAATTGTTTGATTTTCGTTAAATTTGTCTTGGTCCGGTGGCCGATTTTATCGTGCCGTCAGCGACAAAAACCATATCTGAATGCTCCCCAATTGACCTTAATTTCTGAAATTGTCAGTCATTTTTTTTTTTTAATTTAGAACATTTACTGCGAATTTACGATTAATTTACCATAATAATTTACTGTATTTTTTTTTTCCTTTTGTCTGTAATGTTACGGAAGGCGTTTGGCATTTTTTTTTTTTTTTTTGTTGGCACATTTTTGTCGAATTTTTAACATAGTCAAAGAAGCATTTTGCTGCAAGACAACTTTTTGCGGCAGTTTTACAGCACATCTTTGGCATTTTCTGGTGCCAAAGTGTTGCCATATTTCTACATTAAAACTTTTTGTATGTAACGTATCCAAAATTAATAATTAAGAATTTGTGCCACATTGAAACCGGATATTAAACTTAACGGAGAGAGAGGGAGAGAGAGAGAGAGAGAGAGAGAGAGGAGAGAGAGAGAGTTAAACAATGGCTCACTTCAAGTAACTCGGGTTGGTGAAAAGTTGAGACATTGTCTTTCACCTATATTATATATTGATTTAAAAAAAATAAACCAAAAAACAACAACAACAACAAAAACATAAACGGAAGCAATCACAACACGATAACGATCTTAATGTGTGTGTATTTTTTTTTTTAAATTTTGTTACTACTATCTTTTTGTTATGTGTATGTGCTTTTTTTTTCACAGAGCGATTGGCAAACTATTGCTCAGATCAGTGACTTGAACCCAGAGTCGGTACAGATTTTAGATTCCAGTATCTCTTTCGCCAGCGGGCTTGTCCGAAACGACACCACAGCGGTTTTTTTAAAGATAGTGTGGAATATCGCCACTCTCGACGCCTACGGACAGTATCGCTGCGATGCCATTGCCTTCCCGGCAAATAAGGTAATCAATGGTCAGTGGCATGCAGTCGCACATGAGAGATGTAATTCGCCATTATATTATTGTCGTAGCAAACCGCAGTTAGTATCGTTAAATACATTGTATCATTGTTCGTCCCCCCCCCCTGTTTTTTTTCAGTATTGTTTTCTTCTTATTCTGTGTTTCTTCTGCTTATCCCTGTCATTCATCTTCTTATCTCTACCCATATCTTTTTTTTACCGAATTTTTTTTTCCAAATAAAATAAAGACATTGAATGCCTTCTCCTTAAAGCATCATATTTGGTTCTCCTTTATCCCAGCAAAGCCAAACTGTAGCAGCAGTTTACAGAGACTTGACCATCGGGAACGACTTAAACGCGCTCAATATGCTCATGTTGATGACGCACGAGAATGACAAAATCACTGAGCGTCTGGAGAACTACAACAAGCAAGCATCAGAGGATCGCCAAGCGGCCCAAGACTTTCGGTTGAACATGAATGTTACACAGAAGGAGCTGGCGGCCGAGGTGAGCAGACTGAATCAAGTGGTTGAGAATCAAAACAGGGTGATGCAGGAGAGGCAAGATCAACTGAACATGACCATCGAACTCTTGGAAGGGCAACAAAAGAAGAGAATGGACGAGCTTATGGCCAAAATCCAGCTGACCATTGACAGTGGCTTTCTGATGTTGTGGCCACCCGGCTCCTATGGACTTCTCATGCCGGACACTGGCTGTCCTGAGGGCGGGGCCGTCAACTGGACGAATGGCTGGCGTCGTCATCACACCGAGTCCACGGACAGAAATCGAGACAAGGTGTCCGAAGGTTTGTTTGTTTGTGATGTTGTTCTTCCTTTTGTTTTATAGACCCCCTACAGCAGAAAGTAACATGGAAAATGATACATGATGATCATTTCTTAATAAACCTGAAAACTCCACGAAATGTTATATTATGCATTGTGTGGTAATGTTAGTAAATACTTTCAAAATGAAACAGGTAAGCAAAGGAAATCAATCAGTCGCTGAAAATGATCGCTGGTATACGACTATAGTCGATGGTATTCATCGTATGGTAGTATGGTATTGTTTCTATTGCTTTTGTCATGAAAACTGTTCCGGGTGTTAGAGGGCTAATTTCTGCCTTCATCACCTGCCATACTGCCCAATCCACTCAGGAGCATAAGTACTAATGCGTATCCGCGTATAGACTGTATCACAAGTTTGAAGTCATCGTTTTCATTAATATATTATTTTTAGTATCCATTTCACTTATTGATTAATATATTATTAACAGTATTCATTTGTGAAGACGCATCAAACAACAGATATATTAGCAACAGACGGCGGTATAAACTTACATAGAGAGGTCTAATTATAAGGGGATTCTCCTTCGCCGTAAGATTAGACGTATGTCTCTCAATAAAAGTGTGAAGGTGTCACGAAGTCGAACTCCACCGAGAGATAGAAATAATCAGACTATGTTTTTTTTTTTTTTTCTCAGTGACCCAACGATCCCTTTTCTTGTCAGGGAAGCCTGACGTGCAACCATGTTGGATAAGGGCGAATATATTTCGAAGGTCCTAGTGTACGCTGCACACATTAAATAACCCCTGCCAGATGAGAATCCGATAACTAAGTAAGGGACACCGCTTTTGGGGAAAATTTCCAACTTCCAAATTTCGCCAAGGTGTATGTTTAAAACAAAAAAGCTTGAAGATTATTTTTCTGTTTTTAATCTATTTTTCTCTTGTGTCTGGCTGGTGCAATACAGTTTAACACTTTAGATATGAAATCTGTTTTAAGAGATATTACTTCGAAAAAAGGGAAAACAATTTTGAGGTTAGGCTACATGGTATTCTAGCCACCTATTCCCAAGTTCTGCATCTCATGATGTTTTGATATTGCCACTCACATTTTGACTGATAATTTCTCACAGATTTTTGTTTCCTTCGCTGTTTTTCGCGTGGGCTATACCGGCCTAGACTCTAAATGAGTGAAATGCAATTTTTTTGTTTTCAGAGTTTCCATTCCCATTTGATATTACTATCCGTAGGTAACCATCTATACGGCACGCCCCTGTCCCGACAAAGTTCCAACAATTTCATCACTCAGCATTTCTGCCTCAAGACCGAGTCTAACACTGTGGGTCCTGCCTGGCCCGCCGGTTCCTACTGCATCAACAAGAAGGGACGTTGTCCGGATCCCTTCCAAGAGGGTTTCATTCGCTGGGATGAAGAAAACGACAAGCCTTCCGGCGACTTCAAATATGAGCTGCCAGATGGTTTCTTCGACGGCAATAAAACGATAATCTACTACTGCTGCAGGCGTGATGGGTCCGTGGACAACCCTGTCTACCTTCCCAATGCCCTGCCATTCTACCTCTACCGCTACGGGGGCCATTGTCAGCAGGTATACGGCATGAACGTCACCGACGAATATCTCGAATTTGACACAGAGAATGACGACAACCAGGACGCCGTCGGTAACATCCATCCAGATGGTAGCATCGACAATGTCCGGCTGCAACTGTGTTACTATCAGAAATATTGAAACATCGGGCCACTTCGATTTTGAGGTGCCTCGTGTATGATGGTATCGCCCAGTGACACACTCTGTATTATATCTTTTTTACTTTCTGTTACAATATCTTTTTTAAGCTTCCAGCATAGTCTCTGTTTCACCATATCTGTGTATTGATGGTGTTCATCTTCCTTTAAAATTAAATATCAAGTCCATGCTTTGTATATATAACGCCGCTGTAATCATTGTACGATAGACCTGTAGTTACATGCGTCAGATGATAGTGACTCGTTATCTGCCCTCACAGTTACATGATGTATTGTATGAACTCAACATATACAATATCCGGATGTCGGGAGAAAAAAAAAAGAGGGAAAAAGCAATGAGAAATCTCTGGCTCAGACTTAACCCGTTTTTTTTTTTAAACATTGATTTCTCTTTTTGATCCCCCCTTCCCCCCTCCCCTTTTTTCAATATTTTCAAGATAAAAAGAACAAGAAAGGGTAGGGGGTGGGGGGGGGGGGGAAGGACGACCCAAAAGAAGG
>JBCAUA010834376.1:0-14005 GCA_038406235.1 Peronia verruculata
CCCCCCCCCCCCCTCCCCCCCCCCCCCCCCCCCCCCCCCCCCCCCCCCCTCCCCCCCCCTCGTGTACTAGTTTCTTTTTTTTTTTTTTTTTAAATTACGCCAGAGAGGGTGTCCTGGGATAGGGAGGGGGAGAGAGAAGGAAGATACCAGAGAAAAGAAAGTTGAGAGAGAAGAATAAACTTATTTGGGGGAGGGGGTAGGTGGACCTAGGTAAGGAAATGAACCGGGGATGTGTGCTATTTTTTTTTTTAACGCCAGAGAAGGATGTCATGGGAGGGAAGCAGAAAGGTGAGGTAGAGGAGGGGCTAAAATTGACAATGTACTTTTGGCGAGTTTTTCTGAATGTCAGCCAAACTTTGTAAGGATTGCCCTTGGTGATTGTGGCACATTAATGTTCTCTGATCACGTCAGCCTCTTTTGTGTCATCTTGGTAATGCTTGTAAGAGCCGGCATAATGTCTGTGCCCTGAATCTGGACTGCAAGAGCGGCGTGGAGAGATGTCCAGATCTTGTTTGTCTGTCTTGTCCCTCTGAAACATTCCCATTCATCCATCCATTTCCATCCACCCATCCATTCTCCATCCATCCATCCATCCATCCACCCGTCCATCCATCCAACCATCCATCCATCCATCCATCCATCCATCCATCCATCCATCTATCCATCCATTCAACCATCCATTCATCCATCCATCCGCCCGTCCGTCCGTCCATCCATCCATCCATCCATCCATCCATCCATCCATCCATCCGTGTCTAATACTCAACGATAGGAATACAGCATGGTCGTAAATAGAATGTATCCTAATAACACACTGGAATGAAACGGAGATCTACCTCATCACGAGAGCATTTCTCTTTCAACACTTTGTGTGTGAAAGAGATTTGATAAGTCATCGAACGGCCACACGACATTACATAACTTACTTGATTGAAGCGCCCGTACTTATCACACATCTGCGCTAATTACAATGTCATGCGTTGTGGTAGATATCGGCCAGGTTAGCGGACAGCTCAGTTTTTGGACCATTGAAAACCAGATTCTCTGAAGTGAGGTAGCCCCATGTCACCATTCATTATCTAGTTAACTTGGTTTTCATAATAAAGTATCTTTACTCTATATTATGTTGGCAATACTTCTTCTATGTTTTGTTTTATTTTTTTGCTGAAAAGTATTTGGGCTTGCATGCTGATTATCTAATTCTTTAGCAGGAACTTGGTCTCAGATTCCAATATAGGTTGTGATGCCACACGATGAAATCAGACTCTCTTTCAAATTTTGAACATATGGAGTTATGGATATCACTGTGAAAGTTATTCATTTCCTTTTCTGTATGTGAAGAAAATTTTGCCTTAAGAAGTAGTCAAGATATTGGCAATTAAAGACGGTGTTCGGTGACCTGTAGCTGCAGCTGAATTTTGTGAGAAAATGACCGATCACTTTTGTTAATTCTCATAAGTCATTGTTAGACCAAGCCACTAAATTATATATATATATTCTTTTTTCTTATCAGTTTTAGTAACTTTAAGTCTGAAATGCATTTTTAGAATATTATTGAAGGGTTCTGTGAAGGGGAAAAAAATTTATTCACTGTTGAAAAACATGTGAACGTGGTTAATCCAGTCGTTTCACTTTGATGACCGTGCATAAAAAATGAAGAGAGAATTCTCTTGCCAAAGCGCTTCACTGCTGGGTTATATTGTCACGTGCAAATTTTCGGCTTTCTACGCCCTCGTCAGGCTCTTGACTGATGTAAGGAAAATTTGAAAATTTGCACGAGACGATATAACCCATCATTGAAACGCTTTGGCAAGATAATTCTCTCTTCATGTCTAATACACGGACAAAATGCCGCTCAAAAGAAATGTAAACCCTCTAAAGACTTTGATGAGCCTCTGATTTGCTCGTTGCGCGTTCCATTTTGTCCAGTGTCAGAAGTACTTAAGGCAATCAGGGTTTCCACAGGAGGACAGAAGAAGAAATGGGTGGACAAAGGTCTGATATGGGCGGGCAGGAGTCAGGCTTTCTTCAGTCCAAACCGAAGTCAGAGACCCACAGGGATGGGGAGACAGTGGTCAGAGCTAACACTCTGGCTGGCGCAGAGTTACCTTACCTGTGAGTCGTAAGGTGTCAGCTGTGAGCATTGTGGCAGATTCGGCCGACATTTTTAAGCTTGAGAATCCAGAGTGGCCAATCAGGGTGGAGGGGGGGGGGGAATACGCTGTCAGTATCATTATTGAGATATTTTAATCGTTTACTTTTGTCTCTGAAGGCTAGATTCTGATGGACTAAATAAATTAAAAAGAAAAACAATTAGAAAAAACAAACATACAAACAAAATGAATGTTATTTGGATTGCTTGATCAAGATTTTATTTTTGTTAAAAAGAGTGTAGATGACCTGTACAGTGTTGAAAATGTTTCTTGTCGCTGCTGTATCATCATCAGTTTCTTTTGTTTTATTGTTCTTTCGTAAGAGATTTGATTAGTGTCATTTACGGTTGGGAGAGAGAGAGAGAGAGGGGTGGTTGGGGGGGGGGGGAGATATCTATTGTAGTTACTGCATACCTACCATGAATTTAAAAAAAAAACAAAAGAAAGAAAGAAACAATAGCAGCAAAAAACAAACCAACAAACAAAAACAAAACAACAACAACAACAACAGCGGCCTCCCACATGGCCAGAAATAACTGAAATGTTCTTTTTTTTTCTTCTTCTTCTTCTATTTCATCTCCTTACCATTACTACGATTGTTCATTTCTTAATGGGTTGGATGAGCCGTGCAATGAGAGAGAGAGAGAGAGAGAGAGAGAGAAAAAAAAACCAACATATCCTGATTTTCTTTTCTAAGTACGGTCCAGAATGTTCGGTCCAGAATTTTTTCTGCAAAAATTTTATCATAAAATCTCCCCCTTCCCCCCCCCCCCTTTTATTTCTCTTCTAAAGACGATTCCTATATAACAGGCTTGGATGGTTTATGCACTTTTAAGGAAACGCCCCAGGCTACAGACGCTAGAAAATAATTATCTGTTATATTTTTAAGGCAAGTTGTTTGTTTTGTTGGCGTTGTTTTGAATCAGGCTCTGTGTATCTAAAACGGACATCTTTGTGAAACCTCTTTTGGCCTACGGGCGATGTGGAATTCTGACGTCATACTAGCCGTGCGCCCATCCTCTGTGACGTAGATAGTTGGAGTAACTGGTGCAATACAGTGATGAACGTCCCTCATGATGGGATTGAATGGGAAGTTTGTGGTTCGTGATTTTAATGACAATATCAGGAGTAAAGTGCTGGACACTTCATCTACCCCTCCTTCATCCATCCATCCATCCTTCCATCCATCCATCCACTCATCCATCTATCTATCCGTCCATCCATCCTACATCCATCCATCCATCTATATATCTGTCCATCAGTCTGTCCATCCGTCCATCATCTATCATCCATCCATTCATCCATCCATCCATCCTTCCATCCATCCATCCACCCATCCATCATCTACCCATCCATCCATTCACTCATCCGTCTATCATCTATCCATCCATCCATCCATCCATCCGTTCACCCATCCATCTATACGTCATGACATCTTCCATCCATACATCCATCCGTTCGTTCATCCGTAAATCCATCTATCCATCCACCCATCCATCCATCCGTCCGTCCGTCTGTCCGTCCATTCATTCATCGTCCATCCATCACTTCATCCATCCATCCATCCTTCACCCTCAATCGTAGTAAATAAAATTGTATGCAAAACTTAACTTAACCCACTGTATGCTTGACAAAAAAGAAAGAAAGAAGCTGATCAAAGATGAGATTAAAGAGGAACATTAAACTACAAGGTGTGATAAGTGATGGTAATGATTAAATATTTCGTTTGCTGTTGGTTGTTTTTTTTTTTTTTAGGGGGGGGGGGTTAGCTTGTCCTCCAAGTCTTGTTTATCATATTCATCATTTTCCTTGTAATATGATTATATGTGATAGAAAGTCTTATGGTAACTGTATGCCCAGATGACCATTAATGTGCTTTTTTCTGTTCGTTGACCTTGTCTTGTCTTTGCTATATCCAATTTGCATTAGTGCATTATTTATTTATTTATTTATTTATATTTTTTGGATCGTATTTCTTTAATCTATTAACCCACAAGAAGATAAGTTGCATACGACGCAAGACGTTTGCCAACTATTGATCAGTTTCAAAGCGGCAGTTCTGTCAGGTCGAGGCTCTGTCCGCTATATTCTGTTTTGATCCTCGGTGGTTATATCCATCCATCCATCCATCCATCCATCCATCCATCCATCCTTCCATTCATCCATCCATCCAGCCATCCATTCATCCATCGTCTATGTGTCTATCTATCATCCATCCGTCATCCATCCATCCGTCATCCATCCACCCGTCATCCATCCTTCCATCAATCCATTCATCCATCCATCACCCATCCACGCATCCATCTATCAATGGATCGATCTATCCATCCATCCATCCATCCACCCATTCATCCATCCATACAGACAGACAGAGAGACAGACAGACATGTATGTCCAGTTATACTCCATGGTAGCGGATAAAATTATTGCATAGAAATCGATTTATCCTTTTATGAATATAACATGGTTATTAATAGAATAGAACTTGATTAATTACTGGAATTAGATGGAAATCCACCCCAATGGCGACATTTTTCTTTCAACGTTGTATAGGCTACTCCCCTTGCTTCCATACCGTTAATACTGGCAGTATGGTCCAGTGACGTCACCGTACAGCACCGATTTGGAAACTAAAGGAAAAGAACGAGCCTTCAAAGAGCTGTTGACGTCTTTTAGTGAACGACAGACAATGTGTTGTGCACTGGAAGGTTTTTGCCACATGTCTTTCTTCTTTATCTTGATCTCAGCCTGTGAGACAAGTGATTTTGCAAACTGGGAAAGCCTTATATATATATATAGTCATTTATTCCCTCTCTATGCTGCTTGCTCAACATTCTTGTGTCTGGCAAAGGGAGATAACAAGGCTGGTTAAAAACAGTCCAATTGGAGAAGGTTGAGCCGTATTTCAGCAGTATCTCCCACTTTGCCCATTTTCTTTGTGACATGTTGTTCCTCTGATTGGCCTCAGGTGGCCTAGCTCCGTCTGGTGCTTTCTGATTCTGTTCCCCATGGCCCATCGTGCCTAACCCTTCAAAACCGGGGTGATCCAAAATCAGCAGTAGAAAACAAAATACCTGACTTGATGAGGACCATAATGTCAGTGGTTAACTGTATCACTGCTACACTGGGACATTTTGACAGTCTGAAGAACTTTGGAAAGTTATCCTCCGTAAAAGTAACCTTCAAATCTGGCACATGGGGTTCTCAGCGGGTGGATAAGTAGTCAGGAAACATCAGTGTATGGGAACGTTTGGGGTGGGGAGTGGGGAGAGGAAGGAAGAGGGGCATACATAAGTGGCTTTGAATAAAATTAATTTCAGCTCATCAACTACGTTTTATTTATTTATTTAATAATTATTATTATTATTATTATTTTTTTTTTTTTGGTATTCTCTCATATCCTTTTTTAGCTCATAAGAAAGTAGGATTATCTCGGCTTTTTAGAAAGTTTACCTGCTTTTGTTGAGAATGTTTTGTAGGTAGAAATTTGGAATATGGAAATTTTGCCCGGTCAGCGGCACTCAGTCTACTTTTCCATCGATTTTGAATTGCCAAGGGTTCTTTGACATGCGTAACATACACTCGGGTCCTCCGAAACATATTCGCCGAGTAGGCTAGACCTCGGGCTTCCCACTCAGAAGAAGCCATGGGATCGTTGAGTCACTAAAAAAAAAAAAAATGCACGTCCTTAGGGTCTTCGTGTCCTTCCATCTCCCGATGCAGGACCCGCGAGTCGATCCCGGCTTCACCGCAGTGAGTTGTTTTCTTCACGAGCAGACACCAAACCACAGAGCCACTGCGCCCCGTAGGCCTACTAGGTGACCAGGTAGGTCTCAAGCTTTTGGGTAAGAAGTGGCGAGTTCAGAAGTTCGGAGCAACTGATTTAGGACCTCCCAAAAGTCTCCTCACCCAGGGACCAAACGAAAGCTGACATGTACGGCCATATGTCCCGATGGTCAGACCCGTGAAAAACCTATCAGTCAGAGACAGCCGCAGACTAGGGGTCACCGTGGCTCTGTGGCGTCTGCTTCAAGTTGAAAACAACTAGCATCGATGAGGTTGTGGCGGGCGCCGGATCAACTCGCGGGTCCTCCCATTGGGGGATATGAAGGGGTACGAAGATCGAGATCGAAAACCTGCATTTTTTCACTGCACTGACTCCGCGGTCCCCTGGCGCTTCCTCTGAGTAGGAAAGCCCGACATCTAGCCTTCTTGGATAAACTCAAATATATTTCGGAGGTATCGTTTGTGCATTACACACGTGAAAGAACTCTTTGGTAGTTCAAAACCGATGAAGCGTAGGCGGACTTCCGCTGTCCGGACAAAATTCCAAATTTCCACCCACAAGAATTCTCACAAAAAAAAAAAAAGCAAATAGGCAACTTCTTAAAGCCGAGATAATCCTACTTTATAAGGATTGAAGAGCTTAAGAAAAACAAACAACGAGCCGTAGACAAGGAGGACGAAGAAAAAGACAGGAAAACAAGATCCGGGAACGGTCAGAAATTAGATTTGCTGATTCCCCAAGGTCAGTGGAGGACAGAGAAGGTTAGAAGAAGTCGATAGCCTCTTCTTTAACTCCTTAACACACCATCTCATTTGTGACACGGGGTGTACGCCATATTGCTGGTGCAAATTTGTTATCGTTTTTACTGTAGGTAGTTTATTTCGGCGCTCTGTACTTAATCTTTTGTCATTTTTTTCTTTATAAAACAAATGTACTTTATTTCTAAAGTTTTTTCGTTTTTTTTTTAGTGTGTACTTGTCAATTTAGGTTTTAAAATAATAGAAAATAACGACTTGTTCTTCCCGGGTCCTCAAATCATTTGGAAGTCAAGAAAAATGGCTATGTTCAAATGTGAAATGACACAGCATCCACAAAGAGTTAAAGGTGCTCTTTCGATATTGGCGGAAGCTATAGCTGGATAAGAAATGTGAGGAAGTAAAGATGATCAGCCATACCATCCAGTTAGTGCAATGCAAAGTCAGTCCATTCTCTCTTAGGAACGTATCATATCAGCAATACCTGGTAGAAATAATATCGACGCATAATCTGAATCCTCCAGAGCCCAGGAAAAACCCAGATATTTCATCAGATTTGGATTTATCTTGACTAATCATCAAGGCCACCAGTAACGTCTTAATATCATTCATAGCAATGACAGAAGGTGGATTAGTTGCTAAATCTGTTTTTTTTTTTTTTAGATATGTTTAAGGAATGAAGACAAATATTATTGTCAGCTGAATTCGACATCTTTCTGTGCGAATGACTAATCAATTAAAAAAAAAAGAATAGAAATGAAAAACTAAATAGATGAGTTAATAATTAATGAATAAATAAATGCATAGATAAATAAATGATAAAAAATGAATAAATAAATATTATATTTATTATAGAGAGAGATGGACAGAGAGAGAGAGAGACAGAGATAGAAAAATAATGGAATAAATAGATAAATAAATAAGTAAATAAACAAATAAAGATAGAGAGAACGAAAGAAAGCGAAAAAGAAAGAAAGCAACAATAAAAGAAATAGAGTACACAAAATAACCAAACAAGCAATAAATGGTTAACAACACCATCCCCGTTTTTTTAAGAAAGTCATTCACTGCTCTCTATCCCTTCTCTTTTCTCGAGGCCTGTTTTCATAGAAGTACTTTCTGTCAGGGATCTAGTTCTCTTGGGTCTGAGAAATTGAGCAGTGGGATGGAAAGTTTATTGATTTTTGCGTTACCTGGTCCATCCACCCACCTCGCGCCTGGGCTTGATATCTCTGCCGTCTTTACGTCATTACTGACGGTGGGTGCTGGCAGAGAGTGTCATCACTAACAAGGTGCGCTGCCACAGCGAGAAGACTACTCAACCTGACAGCATGTTCTAGCTGATGGCATAGTGCTTCTCAGGTGTTCTGTTTTTTTTTTTTTCTTTAGAATTGCTGTTGTGAGTGTAAGAAAACTAGTTATTTGACCTGTGTTTAAATGGATGAGATCTTTTAAAATTCCTCATTTTTTTTAAAGTCTTTTTTTTTTTCCAACAGATTTTATCTAGAATATAGAGTTAGCGTATCTCTTATATTTAAAAAAAAAAAAGCATTATTTTCGGTGGATGGGCCCTGTTAAAACTCCTGACACTTCAATCTGTTTCAGTTTTTAAAATGTAATAGTGAATGTAAAAATTATTAAAATTTGTTCTGTATTTTGTATTTCATGGATCAAGTTGTTAAAAGTTTCCTCATTTTAAAGTTATTTCTTTTCAAAGATTCGCTTGTGAATATATTCCGTGATAGTTCCTTCACCTGTTTTCAGTGACATCTTACCAGTAGTCGGTACAGTGATTTGAGCCTTCGATATTTTTACCAGCTTCTATTATTTCGGTCTGCGCGCTGTGCTGGGAGGAGATACATGATTTGCGTAAGTGGATGTAACACTCTGTCTGTCCTGGTGCTGTCTTATCTGTTTACTTTATTTAGTTTTATTGTAATACCAGCTGGGTACCCCACGGACTCCGTGGGAGGTTTTTAAAAATATATAGTCCTGCGACTTAAATTTTTTGGCCAGCATGCGCACCTCGATGCTGATAGTTGGGTTCATTAAACTGAATACTACTCAAAGAAAACATGTTTTGAACGCCTTTGAACGAAGTGATGGCGGACAAAATGAATGATAATTCGGCATTAAAAAAATAAATGAAAACTACTCTGTAAATTCAATCAAAATAACGATTTACCTATAAGACAGTTGGATATCAGTTGCCCACGTCTGTAATTTTATTAGAATTTTATATGCCTGCCGATTCCGACTTTATTGGACCATAAGATAAGTGCTACGCCTCCTGACTGCTCTTATTATATAGATTTCCAGCCATGTTTGTCATGATTGTACTACAGTCCACTATTCCAGAGTGTCTCATCAGTGAACCTGTTAAACAGCTGTGTCTGAGTTTGTTGTCCAGAGTGTTTATCAATGATATTTTTTATTTATGTACCCCCACTTCTGGTTTCTTAGACACCTGCCACGGTACATCAACTGATAAATGAAAACTCTGGGAGGCTACCATATTGCTATAAGTTTGGTTAGAGATACGTGTAGTACATACAACGTTATACTTTCGTGTTTGTTTGTCTCTGTGTTTGTTTGCTTGCTCTTTGCTTTTAACGTGTATGTAAATGGAAGAACTATGATCAGATGCAGTTTTCATCTTGCACAGCCCAGCGCTGTATAGATCCTTTCCACGTTCGTGTTTACTTGCGTGTTTGGATGCGAATTTTGGTGGGCGGACGCGGAAGCGAAACGTCACAAGTAATTTACTTCCGTGTTTGAAATGTAAACAACAGAATGGTGGGCGCACGCGGAAACGAAACGTCATAAGTGAACGACCTATAGGTCTCAGAACAGCACTGTTATTCTTGTTCGAAAATTGCCCTGGGTCTTGAATAGACCATCAAGGTTTACCGTTTAGTGGTAGACAAAACTTTGCCTCTGGGCTAAAATTAACACTGAGTGCAAACTCCTCCCACAGGTGGGCGGCATGCCTCTAGAGATCAACTTTACTTTCTATAGCGACTAGAATGTGTCACTTATTTAGCGTAGTTTAGTGATTAAGTTATTAGAAAAAGACACCAAGCTATGCCCAAGCCGGCGTATATGGCCTGATCTATGATGTATGAGGCCGTTCATAGATGATCCACTGGGGGAAACATTCACAGTGGGGTAGGAAAACCAAGAGACAGAAATAAACTGAATTTACGACAACAGGTAACTTGTCTGTCTCAGATCTAGCACAAGACGGTGTCCAAGGTTGCAATAGAGCCAATGCGCTAGGCTTGTTTACTTCTGCGCCAGCCATTTTGTGTTCGCTGATCCCGTGGCAAAGTTCCGGATACGTGACGTCACATGCAATGGGTCTAGAACAAGATATAACTAGAGAGAGGGCCCATACTCCTGTTGTTGTTTAATTTGCAGGAGATATTACCGTAATGGAATTATAGATAATGCACTGTCAATCTGGCATGTGCTTTTTGTGGAAATCAAATTGTGTAGTTAGCAATAGAGGACTTGCGAAATGGTCTGATACTAGGCGTAGGTCTGATACCAACATTATGTTCAGTTACGTGATGTATAATTTTAACCCTACAACGTATATGCATTATGTGCCTCTTAGATTCATTGTTGTTCACGCTTTACTCAAAACAGAAAAGAGGCACGCATTTTATTCATTGGATTGATCGATCGACTCATTCATTCATTCATTCATTCATTCTGGCATTCATTTTTCATTTCGTTATCTAATTCGTTCACTTATTCCTTCATCTTCTCTCTCTCTCCCTTTCTCTCACGCATACATTAATGGCGAATTTCTATGACTTTCACGCTTGCATTTCTATGACTTACACACTTCCTCCCATTTGGAACATATCTCGGTTATCGAGACCCACCGTTTCTTTCATATTCCCCGTTTTGTCTTCCCCGGGCCCCCTACTCGTGAAAACTGCTTAAAAAACAAACACCATCCATTTGAGAGCACCTGGCAGTATGTCCGAGAAAGACGACAATCTTCCTGAAAAGCAGGCATCGTTAAATTTCCATTGCTTCTTTTATTTATATATCTCATACATCCACTCCTCCATCCCCTCAACCATCTGATCCATCCATCCTCTCATCCACCCATACACCCATCCATCCTTGTAATAATCCATCCATCCACTCATCTATCCATCCATCTTTCTATCCATTCATCCACCCATCCATCCATCCATCCCATCCCATCCATCCATCCATCCATCCATCCATCCATCATGATAAGTTAAAGACTCAGCGACTTACAGGCAGGCAAATAGACAAATAGAGAAAAATCATAGTAAGCGATTGACTTGACCTAGCAGCATTGAATATGATTGTATTACGCAAATCTCTCTTTGTCACCGACTGTCAGCGTGACCGAGCTTTTTGCACTGGCTGTATTTACCCGAGCACGACGTCTGAAATTGCACACATGCAGCTATTATCGTAACCACTCAGAGAAAGACCAATATTATCACATCCCGTATTCATTTAGCAGCGATTTTGCTGTTTGGAGTGGCTTTGTTAACCGGCTCTCACAGCTCCTGTTACGCAAGCCAAGATCAACGGTTGTTATTGTTAAATATTAGTCTGCTGTTTTAAGCAAGTACCTGACAGCTCCTTAAGTTTATTTTCTGGTTGTGGAAAAAAATGTCTAGAAGGGATAAGACATTAACAGCCAGAATTGGAAGGAGTCCAAGTAAAATGAGGGTTTTTAGTATAATATAGAGATAAATGCTGATGTTGTTTGTCCAGAAGAAATGAAACAGCTACAGCTAGAATTATAGAGATAGCTCCAATCCAAGTTAATAGAAAAGTATGAGTATAGAGATACGTAGCGGCGTGATTTGATTAGGAGGAAGGAAACATCTACAGCCAGAGTTAGAAAGCTGCATTCTAAGCAAACTGATGACGTTGTTAATTCATCCATCTGTCCATCCACCAGTTTTTCTGGGGGTCATGCTGTCCTGTCCGTTTGCTGTCTTGTGTGTGTGTCTATGTGTATGTGCGTGTGTGTGTGCATGCGTGTGCATATGTGTGTGTGTGTGTGTGTGCATATGTGTGTGTGCGTATTTGTGTGTGTGTGTGTGTGTGTGTTTTCATTCCTTTAGCCGTCTGTTTTCATGCACTAAATTCAAATCCGAGTGAGAGAAAAGCTGAAATGGTGAAATGCAACGTTGAGTTCTTCGTGACAGAATACATTTCCCGGAAATTTTACTGGTTTGCAGCAAAGCTAATGAATGGTTCTGCCACTTCAAGGTAGCCCATTTATAGTTGCCACTGAAGGTTAGAAAAATGTCTGGAGTCATAATTAGTAACAGTCGTGAATGATCCCAATTAGACTCATCAATTGCTTGTGGGCATTGATTTCTCAAGGATCATCAGAGGACAGGACTCGATCACATTTATTGATGATATCTGCCCGGCCTGAAAATCATTCAAGCTCTTCTCCTTTCGAAACTTATCATATAATTTCCATTTGTTTGTTATCAACGATAATGGAAGGATGATGCATTTTGCTGTGAGTGTCTAGCTATGTCATGTCCTTGGGCTGATTTCAGTTGTCTTTTCGAAAACCTTCTGAAAATAGATTTGTACATATTATGCAATCTCGCCGGCCTGGCTTTTTGGAAGACATAAAGTTACATTATTCATCATATACCATATTCTGCAGTGCCACCAGCCTTACCGTTGGAGGGCATAGAGTTGCATTATTTTGTTGTTATTCTCTTTATAACGATATGTAATCTTTTATTTTTTTCCCTCTGTCATCATTTTTGCTGTTTTGTTTGTGTTTCTTATTTTCTGTCATGTTTGTCGAATGTCATTGTCACAATATATATCTAGGCAGGCTTTTTGTTCTTGTTTGGAAAGTAACTGCAAACTTTAGCTACTTAAGGTTTCATCTTCTTGGTCCTGTGTGTCTTGTGATTAACGTCAGTGATCTAGCGTTTCCTAATCCTTCCACCCACCCATCCATCCATCCATCCATCCATCCATCCATCCATCCATCCATCCATCCATCCGACCATCCATCCGTCCATCCATCCTTCCATCTATCTGTCTATCTATCTGTTTATCCATTCATTTATCTATCCACCCCTCTTTGTTATACCGTGGTTGCCCACACCAGTCCTCCTCTCCACAAAATCCAAATCTACTCCTCCACGAAATCCACCGTAGCGTCTCGGCATGATGTTGTTCATGTCGTCTGTTTGTTTGTTTGTTTGCTTGTCCGCCAGTGTGTCAGTAAAGCCCTCCTTTTTGTGTTCATGTCGGCTTGCCTTACTTTCCGGGCCAATGTAACCTTCAGCTTTGTGCTAACATCACTGGGGCCCACTATCGGTTGCACGGCTGACGACTATCATGTGTTACATTGCTGATAGGGACGCTGGCTTCCGATTGTGGGAGACACTTTAGTACGCCGTCCACAGTGGATATTTATCTCGACACCGGCCCAATGTGTAATAAGACATCATTTCTTGCTTAGCTAGTCATTCATTCACAATTGTCACATCGAACGATTCTGGGAGTTACCTTTATTGGCTTTGGCCTATAGGATACTGATTCCAAATGAGCCGTACTTGGTTCATTGCTGTATGGAGTTTTGTTTATAACCCTGGCTCTTGTGTTACATAAAATAGCACCACCCTGCGAACAACTCATTACTGGGTTTTATGCTTTGAAAGACAAGTGAATAGTTGTTAGTGTTGATCAGCCAGGAGAACAGTTGTTAGTGTTGATCAGCCAGGAGTTAACAGAGGTAGGTGGAGTAGAAGCATTGACACAGGTGATAGTTACATGGATCTAGACCGTCGGTGACAGATTTGGTGTCATTTTGAAGTGATATAATCATCACTAGTGCAGTCTATTCTGAACTTGACGAAGGTCCTGCAGCCATAGCAGTGATAAAGGAGAATGTGAGTATTGTACAAATTTAGCGTGTCGCCACTAAGAGTTTAGCGTTTTATTGAATCAGCCGGCATTTGCCCCTTTGTTTCTAACCCGGTGTTTCATACATTCTTTTTTTTTTAACCTTTTAACTGACTGCATTCCCTCTTTTGGATATCTAATTCATTATTTCAAATCCTCACATCCAGTTTCTACTGTTTGATTCACGAAAACACAAACTCTCATTATCAATATGGATATTTGGTTATCGAAATGTGAGCAGGATTGTTAGTCTCATTACTGTCAAAACAACAGATTGGCATGGGGGGGGGGGGGGGGGGAGCTTTAGGCACTGAAAGATTTAACTGGCTTTTAAACGTTTGATCTTCCCCCGGTCTTGA
>JBCAUA010834387.1:0-28462 GCA_038406235.1 Peronia verruculata
GATTTTTCACGAAAAACTACCCTAGAGTAAATGAGGAACACACTTCCAACACATTTACAGCATTAAAAGATTGCTCAGCTCAAAAATGTGGATTTTGGCTTTCACTACCGACCTTGGCCTTAATTGTTTTTTCTTATCTTTTCGTTCACAAGATTTCTATATACTAAGAGAATAAACAATATATCGCGTTTTTTTTTTTTTTAAATACAGTTTAAATTCCTTTTTAAACAATATTTCATATGAAACTGTGGTCTATGTATGTCCATACTTGGATACATTGTGGAGTGTTTGGGTTGGTTTGCCAGATCAGTCCTATTGCATTCGGGTGAACACGGAATTTTAAGTTTTTAGTTTCAAGATAACAGCCAGTTGAAAAGTTCCATGATTTGAGATGTTTATTATAATCTGTGCATTTCTATATTTCTATACTGAATTCTGTCTCGTTTGCCCCTGGCGCAAGAAATATGACCTCCCTCAATCTGAAAAAAATATTGTTTCAGTTACTAAGAGAGACAAACTAACTCAAAGTCAGTTACATCAACTGGGGACATCAGATGGTTCATCTGTGCATTCAGACAAGTTCTTACCTCAGTGGCCAGGTAAGTGATGATGCCAGCTAGGACGTAATCCTTGGCAATCAAGTCGACAATGCAGAAAAACAGCGTGTCAAAGATGATCAGCATCAGCTCATTGCCGTAGAAGAGAACATTGTCGAACGAGTGGCCATTATCTGCAGGCAAGGAAATTGAGAACGATGTTTTAACTCTTTCAGCTCTGGGTTCCCTATCCTACCATCCACTATACCCTAGGCTCCCAGAGCACAATACAGGTAGTCTTGGATTGTGTCATGTTATTACTTACACACAGAAATGAAAAGTTAGAACACAGAAACTTCCACTAAAACATGTTTTACATATATAAAACACAATGAATGATTTACATTCATCTCAATACTATTTGTTTGTATGTGGCAGGGAGCGCCTTGGGTTTGACATGCTAAGCTGTGGCTGGACATCCAGATGGTAAGGGACTCAGAATGGGAAAGCCTGGCCACTATACCTGGCGGCAGGGTTTATCTGGTAAAATATCTGGCTGGGATTATCGGGCTACAACAGGTGGCAGGGTTTATCACAGTAAAATAGGCATGAATCACAAAATCAAAAAAGTTAATAACTTTTTCTCTTTACTGACATATTCTTAGATAGATCAATATAGAAGGGTTCCATCAATAAAAAGAATACTGTGCTAAAAATTCATTCACTGTTGAAAAACAGATGATTTATCTGATCATCTCATTGACGAGTGCCTGATTTCATCGTGCTGCATCTCATATATAATGTAACATACATACACACCTACATCTTGACAACAACACCACAAACAGAGGTAGAACAAGGCAGATTCATCAAACATTACCTCAGCTAATTAAGTTTATCACTGGCAGCAGAAACTGGGGACTAATGCTCACATTCTGTTCTTACAGACAATAAATGCTCAGTTCTTGTCAAAGTCTTGGAGCCAAATGCCTCTTGTTTGACAATATTTGATTTCTACTACACATCAAAATTTCGGAACTCACCTCTCTCTTTTACATAATTTGTATAATTTAAATATGAATCTTGTCACATACCAGACGAGAACCCATGGCATTCGTGGGAGATTTTTTAAAATATAGGTCAAGCTGACCCTACCCTGCAATGTCAGCTGTATGGCAAGCGTGCACACCACAGTGTTGGTATTTTGGATGATCAAACTGAATGTTACTCAAAGAAAAAGTTTTTGATGTTTTGAATGCGCCATTCTATCAAATGTACAATTTGGACCAAACACTCTCGCCAGTTCACTATTCAATTTTGTTACGCATTTTTAGGATACCATCAAATATAACAGGCTTTGTTGGCTTTATGTAAGTAGAAACACAGACCTATATACAACAATGTTGTGTGCCAAATTTCCTATGGATAACTTCAGTAGTTTCTAAGTCCATAAGCCTTTTATGGGTTTTGTTGCAGATTTATAGTAAAGATAAGCAGCAGAGTTGATCTATTTCACAATAAGTCGATCCCTTACCATTGTAGAAAATGCCCTTGTCTGTCAACTCCAGGAATTCCGTGTCCAGAATTTTCTCCAGGAAGTTTTTCTCTTTCACCACATAGTCCACATCTCGCAGCGACTGCAGGGAAAAAACAGTTAATAGTCACTTGGTTAATAATTTAGGTCTTGAACCGCTCAAATCAAGCAAAACAACACAGTGATATGTGGCTCATTTTCAATGGACATATTATGGGAATGTAACATTTTTGTTCTTTGCCCTCCCTGAATAAGAAGCAATTAGGTTTGAAAATTAAGAAATTTTTATATTTTTATATTTTACCTTATTTTTTTCTTTATTATTTTTATTTTCTTTATTATTTAATTATATTTTTTACCTTTTCAATTTTTACTTATTTATTTACTTCATAATTTTTTTTTTTCATTTTTCCATCCCCACTTGGGAATTTTTGTCTGTTTTCTTCACTTCATAAATATCCCAAAAGCAGTTGATGCTCTTTGTATTTTTTTTTTTTTTTTTTACAACACACTTCTACAAAATGATGATGATAACAACTACTTCCAGGCCAGAGGATCAATGCAAAGTAAGTCGTTGACGGCATGCCCAGGTGCAAACTGGACATGTGCGAAAGAGAACTGGCAACAGATAGAACAGGAGACAACTGGGCAGTGAGCCAATACAAGAAGAATGGAAATCTTACAAAACATATTGACTCGGAGTTGGCAGTTAGAATTCAGCACTCTGCTCCTAACCAAACACTGTTGGCTGTTGTCTTCCTGCCTGTTTTGGGTTGTCATTTTCTGAGACATTAACAATGAGGTGACAAAATGTCCAGCACATATGGGCCTCGCCAAAGTGACAAACTTACGTGGTCAATGAAGGCACATAGGAATTTGTTCAGCGTGCTGTACGCCTCCAAGCTCTTGTCTCTGCTCTTCCCTTGCTCCGCTCGGCTGGCAGACGTGGCATTCTGGAAACAAAAGTTTCATTCAGAATTTGAGGACATTTGCAGAGAACAAAAAAAAACAAAACAAAACAAAACAAAAATTTTAAAAATAAAAAAACATGTGTAATTGCACGTTGACTGTGAGATAGCAGAGCACGGCATCTCATTACCTTCACTTACTGAAATGACAAGTTGACATTTTTCTTCTTCACTTGTTCAATAGCAAAGAAAGATAAAAACAACCACAAAACAAAACAACAAAAAAAAAAAAGATGATTAAGTTTCAAATATATAAAATTTTGAAACACAGATTACAGTCCTTTTGATTCATGCCTGCCTTGCAGGACCCTACAATGCTAAATTTTAAGCAGTGCCAATTTTGTCACCACTTCTGTTGTGTGTTTGTAGAATGTTGTCAATGCTTGAATCTCTTACAATGAGAGATAAATAAATAAACAAATTAATGGAGAAGAGATTAGATCTACATGTACAGTTCAAGTTTTTAATTTGAGCCAAACTTTCATTAAACACCGCAGACAAAAAGGTAAATGCACTCGCTAAAATAAAATACTGGATTGGATCTGTACTTTGTATTGATTAAGAGACAACAACCAAACTTAATATTAAAACGTCTGTCTAAAACGACAACTTCAGTTATCAATGTTAAGTGATAAACAGTTAAAACATACATATGTCTATCCAATTATTGAAAAGGTCTATAAAGTTTCTATCAGTCACACAGTGTGTTATCCAATATAAGATATAAACACAACAATGTATTCATCATCATTCAGGCTTCTGTTTGAGAAAGAAAGATTATTTCACTCGAGACATATACAGCTGTATACCACTGAGAGAAAAAAGAATGAAGGATTCTAAAACAGAGATGAAAACAGAAAAAATAAAGATAAAAGTATTTCTGATCAAGACAATTTGTTTAACAGAGGATATGATCCATCACAGTTTGGAAGGAGAGAGAGAGAGAAAATGTGACATGGAGACTGGAGCAATTTTGATGGCTTCCGTTCAGTTCTCAACAGTCTCTGTGAAACAAACAGTGAAGCTTCAACATGAGATTTAATGTCTACACAAATTACTGTCACAGAAATCAGGATGGAATTTACCCAGGGGAGACTATTTTTGACCAGGCCCCTTATTTCCCTTTGCCAGAGTCAAGGTGTGTAAGACTGAAAAAAAAAATTGCTTTTGCACTCTTGGCTTGAAACATACAGCATGAAAAATATATTTCAAAATCTGCTGCATGGTGTACGGAATGTGCTTTCTCTTTATCATAATGATTTTATCGATTTTTTTTTGTGGGGTCCAATCTTTCAAATGACATGAAGAAAAGTGACTTTTTTTTTTTATGTTGCTTGTTCAACCTTCCTCGAGTCTGGGAAAGGGAAACAATCAGGCAGGTAAAAAAAAAAAAACAATCCCTGCCTATTAAAGACACCTTTATAGAATTTGCCAAATGGAAAGATGAGAGAGAATCAATTTGTCTACAGAGGGTACACAGATAGAGAGATGGTGAAATGGATGAAGATGAGGAACAGCTCACGGAGAAATGGCTACCAAAAACTGGGGCTCCACACACAGAACTTGACAGATAAATTCATCTACGGTTGAGTCACATTCACAAGGTTGTCATAGGGATATCGTAATGAAAAGACAACGACAACCAAAGAGTCAGAGCACGAAGGCTGACATGTCTTGAGTGCAACAGAGACCACTATCTATTATTTTGCTTATGAGGCTGCACCAGCTGCTTACAAAACTGAGCAAAGTTATATTATGTAAAGTGTGTGAGGGGGACGCAATGACACTGTGGTAAGGCATCTGCTCATGGAGAAAACAGGCCGGGATCGACTTGCGGGTTCGGCATCGGGGGATGGAAGGACACAAAGATCGAAAACCTGCATTTTTTCAGTGACTCAACAGTCCCTGGCTTCCGGCTTCCTGTGGGTGGGGAAGCCCAACGTCTAGCTTTCTCAGATAAGGGCGAATATATTTTGGAGACTCCAAATGTACGTTACGCATATTAAAGAATCCCTGGCAGTTCAAAGTCGATGGAAGAATAGGCTGAGTGCAGCTGTCTGGCAAAATTTCCAATTTCCAAATTTCTACCCACAAAATTTCTCTGGAAAAACTGGCAACTTCTAAAAGCCAAGCTAATCCTACTTTCTTAGGACTGAAAGGCTTAAGAAAAACAAAAGAAAAAAAAGTGTTTGAGATCTTGAACAGTAGTGAATGCCAACAGCCTGGGAATCACGTTTCTGACTCTCGTCCTGTTACAACTTTTTTTATTACAACACAGCAGATGACAACCTAGACTAACGTTAGCTGTTCACACACACCCTTTCATCATTTGAGGAAATAGAAAAACTGTCAATTGTAAACAGCTCAAACCTTTCATAGGTACAACTATCATGCAGTACTGGCACAACTGCTGATATCATTTTCAAACTGCAGGTTACCAATGTCCACTTTCCATTATATCACACCAAACTACAAGAACTTTGGTGTTCTTGCCAGATTATATAGCAATTTAATGTCAAACTATGGCAGCACTGTTGCCAAGAACAATGACTGGCCAATTTCATAGACTCAAAATTTGGGGAATTTCTTTTTTGTCCACACAGGCGGAAACTATTGAAACAATCTTTCCCCAAACCATTATTGGTCTGGGACAATTTAAATCTCTGAACGAGTAATGACGCAGTGAAAGTAATTGTTGTCATCAGTAATCTGGGTAAAGAATATGTTACGTTCAGTTTCAGTCTGTCCTTAAGATTAGTCACTCAAACTATATCACATGTAGCAGCAAATTTATATGTCAGGAAGGTTAAAACGACAATAAAATGACAATAAATGATGATCTCAAAGCTCTGATACAGGCTGTAGGAGATGAACAAATCCATGACAGGCTTTATCAGATCATTCATGTGAATTTGCACAGTCACTTTCCATACTGTTTTATTTTCTATACCTCGAGAGACTTGAACCCTTTTTCTTCAATACTTAAACTCATCTTAGAATGTTTCATTACACTATGAGAGTCTCTCTCCTTCAGATACAAAACTCTATTTTCTATGTTTATGATAACTGAGACTGAGAGCCAGAGGTAACAAGGAACCTGGCACATGTGAATTACATAATTAGAGAGCATCTTCCAAAAGAGGGTTAGTAACAAACACACAGGAACAGATCACAGTATCAGAGCTTTGGTCAGCAATATCAGGTGAGAAACTGTCTTTACCTGGCCATTAAATAACTGTGGGTGGGAAAAAAAAAGATGAAACATGACACAGTTATACTTTTGATGGTGGTTTGTTAGGAAAATAACAAGAAGATTCATGACACCACATTACTTTCCACAAAAGTAATTCTTCCTGAATTTCAATCCTCACAGCAGCTTAAGCTCAAGCTTTATCACTCACAAACCCTCTGAGTGTTACATTCAGTCCCAGATAAATCGAAGGCTTGACATGTACAAGAGGTGATCAAGATTAGGCTGAAGTAACTAGCTACACTGTTAGATTTTGTTATAAATCTGTGGGGTTTTTTTTACTCTCAGACAGCTTAGTATACTGAAATTAACTGCTCTACATTCGGATCTTGCAGCCTGGAATTACACCAGTTACAGACTGAGCAAGACTTTCTCTGGCCTATGTCATCATCTGTACATCCTGTGCAATGTCTAATTTATTCTCAACATTGAAACTCTGACTGGTCAGCAGACTTTGATCTTCTATTCTGGTGTCAAATCTCGTGACCAGACAACCAGACAGACTGACAGATAGATAGACAGCTCAATGGCTAGATAGATATGTCTCTCTCCCTCAGTATAAATGTCAGAGATCAACTAGAACACTTTGTAGATTTTTCACAAATCAATTTAAAAACTAAACGCCAGGCCTAACAGCTCTAATTTTGACTGAAAACATGAGGACAAAGAACAGGAAAAAAATATTCCAACACAATTGAAAACTCTGCAGTTTGCACTGATCTTGTGATTAACCTGACTGTCCGTCCTTAGTTTCATGGATGTGTATGAATCACTCACACATATACAGAGGTGGACCTTGGACCTTGTTCAAGCAGCTAGAGCTTTTTTTTTTTTTAATTTGAACTAAAATTATTACTTGACAGCTGGGAGGAAGTCCTTTAATTTGCACTCCCACCACATAACGTCTGGGTAAAGAAAAAGATGATGGAAATATTACAACAACAGTGACATAAACGTTTGGTACATTTTTGTTTTTCTCACCACATCCAAGAGCTGAAATCACACAAAATGTGAGTAGAATTCTGAAAAATACAAAACTGTAAGCCCTCCTGGCAACTAAAGAGTTGTGCCACTATTCAAATCCAATTTCTGACAGCAGTGAATTCTTGAGATCTCTAACTTCCTCGGCAGAAAAAAAAAAAATTAGGATTTTGTGGATTTTGTCTTTATAACACTGCTCTAGCTTCTTCTTCTTGGATAGCTCATCCGTGTTACTTCTGCATTTTACCTCAAGCTGTACAGGCATGTAAACTGTCTCATACTTCTGTCGCAGACGCTTGGGAATGGCCATCATGAAGGTCTGGGGTTCTGTGTTAGGAACAAGCCCTCGTTGACCCACAAGGTCATCCTGTCCAATAAGGTAAAAGAAAAATAAGAAAATAAACTTTGTGTTGTTAAAAAAACAAAACTTATGAGATAAACATCAGAGAACAAACACTCTCACACAGATATGCAAACATGTTAAGAACAACAGCAGAACAAGGTAAACTTCAGTCAAACTATGATCATTTTCAAACATATCGGTGATATTGCATATGGTTACTTCTCTCAGCATACTTCAGTTGAGTGAAAAAATCAACTGTCAGTAGGTGAAATGAAAGAAAAACAGCAAAACAAAACAAAACAAATAACCAAAGTCAAGTCAATATTATATCTCGGAACTGATTCAATTTTTCAAATGTCTGAGCAAAACTTTCCACTTTTTTAACTCATTGAGCTTGTCAAGTTGAGTCCCTTGTAACTCTAGAAAAGCATATGAAAGTCAAATCACATTAGACAGTGGCTGTGTTTCCGTAAGCATCTCAAAAACACCAAATATCTTCCTTTCTATCTCTTGTTCTTCAGGGCTCTGTCTTAAATTCTCCTGTCATTATTTTGAATAATTCACTTCCCTCAGCGGACTTCGACTCCATCACCTACTGACCTCCTCTCGTTTGATCATGTCAAACATTTCCCGCATGCCGACATCTGAGCGTCCATGGACAGACCGACCGTGGATATAATATCCGAACTCCCCGTGGGCCATCACAAACACACTGACGTTACTCATAGAGCACAAATCCACAAATTCTCGGATGTCGTCTGTGATGAAACGCTCGTAGACGAAGACAAAGAAGATGATCTGTACAATTGCTGAAAAACAAACAATTTAAAGTTCCTCACAGAATTTCTGACAGATACAAACTTTTTCAATAGAAAATAAGAAAATTTTATACATTACTGCCAAAGATAATGACAGCATACATACCATGACGGAAACAACATGCCAAATGGCTCATGTAAAACTATTCTCACAGGACTTAATTTAAAAATAAAACCAAACAAATTTTTTTTAAAAAAGGGCCAACTGAGGGAAATCAATTGAAAAAGACTGACATTTTAAGATGCTCTGTGCTTAATTTTCATTGAAAATTATCAACTTTCTTACTAATAGAGGAAAATCCTGTACAGAAACTTCCCTCTCTCCTGTAAGTGCATCAACTACTTGCCAAGCTTTTAATCTGGTAACTAGGAAGCTCTGTAGACATGACTGCATGATTTGTTAAAGAAATAGGCACTCATTATGAAAATGACTACTATGTGTTCATTGTAACATAAGCAGTCATGAATGTTCTGAAAGTTGTCAACTTCAATTTCCCAGGGGTGTCAATTTGCTTTCATGTAAACGGGGAAATGTTTCACCCTCTTTCTTTCATACCATATGCGCACAGCAACAGGTCAACACTCAAGTTGCCTTATGATAAAAAATAATAGTCTGCAGGCAAAGAAAGGTTACGTTCTGTATACGTCTTTCAACCTCCTGATGGAGGTTATCTCGACGGTTCTTTGTTTAGAAACAAAAACACAAAAAACAGACTACCACAACACACTTACCCACTAGCAGATACACAGAGACAGCCAGAGCGACACGGAACATCTCACTCTTCTCACTCATGTAGACATCGCTGCCTTTGTTGACGGTGCCGTTTGGGTCTTTAGTGGTGGTATCCTCAAACCCAACCACCACCAGGAAAAAAATGACAGCAAAGATCTGAAACACTCGGTTGATCTTTCGTTTCGTCTGTCAGAAGATATGATGCACAATCAAGTTTTTTTTTTTTTCTGAACAGCTCCATCAATACCTCATAACATTTGCTCACAATCTGCAAATTTTGGGGCTCTATAACAACTTTCAACCAATCTACTTTGGTTTCGCTGGAAATAATGACAAAAGTATACACTGATCACTAGTAGTTAATCTATGTGAAAACTGGTTGGGTTTTCTAAATATAATTTTAGTAATGAATTTTGAAATTCCTGATTAGATTTCTGGAGGACTAGCAAGATATGGAAGAATACAGTTTTCAAAGAGATGCAAAATCATGCGTAAGGCAACAGGAATGTTCCTTATAAATTTTCCCGGAAAGACATTAAAAATAACCTGGTAGAAATTCAGGTACATACCTGAATCTCATTCCACTCATTGGCTACGAAGTAAGTGCGCCAGATTGACACTGAACTGCCAACTTTCTTGCCATCTCCTTGCTCTGACTGCCCCTTTGGACGCTCCCAGTCGATAAGGAAGATGTCGGCCGAGCACTGCATGATAATCATGTGCAGCAAGGCCAGGGCTTTCAGTGCAAAAGCTGAGGCAAAGAGAGCTTGCCATTCCTCGTAGGCCTTGCCCTCCAGCAGGGTAATGTACATCACGTTCTGACGCTGCAGACAAACAAACAAACAGGTTTGTAAGCAAACAGCTATCTGACAATTATAATCATTTCACAAGTTTGAGAAACAGTAGATCATCAAATAATAATAATAATTTATCACCTCGTCTCCAGAGGGCTCGAAGCGCTTTACAGAACCAAAATGGTTAACAGCCACGCATGAAATATGCCTCAAAACAAACAGGAGCAACAATATATGTACAATTCATAACATGGTATACAGACATCACTCGAGACATGCTCACATAAATACAGTGGAACCCCTTAATTACGACCTGGCAAAATGTAGGCAACATCAGGTCACATTAGAGGGGGGTCGGAATTCAGGGTTATAGGTTCTGACATGTTATGTCGCTTGAGCAAACTCCCTAATATGACACAATGGAGCGAAACTCTTCTAACAAAAATTAATAGCAGCTTTTTAATTACTATAGGTCCTACTTCAAGTTATTTCCGTCACTTCTTAAAACGACAAACAACGAAAACATGACAACAAAAAGAAATGTCTCGAACAATTTCTGTTTACTATACATAAAGTAAGCAGACATGATCAGTTGGTTAACATGATTACGTGCGTTATAATTATTATAGTTATGGGCAGACCGTCATCTTCTGTCCAATGACATGACATGTGTATAGACATGACTGTATTCGTAAGCTAAGCAGGTCGTCGGCATCCAACCAGACTTTTGAGTGGAAGATCCCAGAATGAATCTTGATCTAGATTTACATCGTTTAGATCGTGGTCCGCAACATATGGAAAGGAACGACACGAGCGATCGTGGACCAAGAGATCATAACTAATCAGATCATCAATGACGGGCACACGTTAATGACCTTTTATCGTGAGGGCGGGATGGGCAGGGTGAAACACATAACACTACATGCCCGGACTAGGCTACATCATGTACTGTTGGCGTACAGAGGCCTAAGCAACGGCGACAGGCAGGAGCACTGCCCATAGCAACAGACTGGAGAACTCAGTTTTTTTTTTTTTTGCCGGCCTATGAATGAAAACTATACTCCAGCGGCATTCTGAGTGGCGTCAACATGCGGAAAAACTAGTATAAAATATCCCAATTCATCCGAATGCGAGATTTTTTAGACACCGCGTTCTGTGCACTGGCGATGGCGTGCGGCTGTGATATCAATATGCATTATCTTCGGCTTACTGCTAGTAGTACTAGATTAGTACTACGAGTGGAGGGAGACCTTCCTCTTGGGCTCTCGGTTTCGTGGGGCTGATGCTCGTGCATTACAGACTACCTAGCAAAGGTAGTAATACAGGGGGATTTTGTTTAAAAACAGTGCAAAGCAAGATGTTGTAAGTCGCATTTGAGGGGAAGTCACTATTCCGGGGTACTTTACATAGAGAAATACATCCGTCACTGAGAAAAAAGTCGCAACAGAGGGGAGGTCGTTCTAGAGGGGCTCGTTATCGAGGAGTTCCACTGTATTGATTTTCTCAAAGGTCACCTTCTGAAATGATGTTAGATCTGTTTTTAGATCCCCTTTGGGATTCAACTTAATTGGTATTTCATTACACCATGCAAGAGGTAATTAAAAAAAAAAATGTCACAGGGTCTTAGATGAAAGCAAATTACAGTAATGACTTGTGTTAGATTTATCAAAAAGACATTTCATATGTTCTGGCACTTGAAGTGACAATGTTTGCATTATATCAATATTAGGTTCAGAGTATCTGGGGTCCATTTCTTGTCATTGCCCCAGCATCAACTCTTCACAACTGGCAGCAGGAAGTGTCAAGATTTACTCCTAAATTTAAGGTGAGAGGTGGTATTGACTTTTCTTCTGTATTTTTCTTTCACTATTTTTCAGTATGTTTTTGGAACAAGAGTTTTGCACATGATATTTTGGGGCTTGGATATGTTATGCAAATAAATCGGGATAGACAGAGATAAGTTTATGATCCCGATATGAAAAGTCTGTATGTAGGAATGTTTATATTTGTGGAATAATATTGGCTTTGTTGCCACATTTAATAAGTAAGTAGATTTAAGTGAGAGAAGGCTGCATATCGATTGTAATAAAAACCTTCAATGTAGTAGTCAGTTATACAGGGGAACAATGTCTCAGTCAGTTATGGACCTTTCTTAGTTAACTCTCTGTGAGTTATACGGGGAACAATGTCGTAATTAGTTATGGACCCTTCTTAGTTAATTGTCAAGTACCACAAGATTGCTAAAGCAATTTTACCAAACATTACTCCTGGTTTCTCAAATGGCTCAATCTACTTTGCAGTCTGGTCAGTCACCACACTTGATTTTTCCCAGTCGCTGTTTCATCACATTTTTTCTTTATGTTTAGAAATGACAAATGACAACATTAGCCTGTGTTGATTAGGCATCATGGGATGCAGTAGTTCATCACGTTTTCACGAACTAGAAATGCATCGTAGAAAAGTTCAGTAATTTAGAATCATGTTCATGCATATGAAGGGTTCAGGGCAAAACATAACAAACGCCATTTTTGAAAATTTTGAGTTATCTCCCTCAATACTGGGAATGGTGATATAATAATTATATGGCGTGGACTTTCTTTTTCATCACATGCAATCTTTCTTCCAAAAAGTTTTCAGAAAATTCTGGTACTTAATGATAATTAATAACTACTGGAGAACAAATTGCTATTTTTCTCTAAATGGCAATTTTGGATGTCTCCCTTTGCCCCAAAACCCTTCATATGTAAGAGAGGAGGATGATTTTCATTTTTGGTTAACTGTGCCATTCAAGATGTTCCAGCAGTGCTGCAAGAAATATATTTGACGACTATAATGATATGAATACCTGTCATCTCATTTTATCCCAGGTTGTGCCATATTGGGGCAACACCCAGGATCGCAAAATTTTGCGCAAATTTTGGGATCAGAAATCCCTTCATACCGAAGATGCTTCATTCCATGTAGTCATCACATCCTACCAGCTGGTCATCCAGGATGTGAAATACTTTCAACGAATTAAATGGCAGTATATGGTGCTAGATGAGGCTCAAGCTATTAAGAGTACCTCAAGGTCAGTGGAAATTTATTTCTGTTGCACAGTTATAAATCCTCTTTCATGCATGCATTAATTGTCAGTGATGATATAAGTGACTTATTTTTTACACCTGTGACAGATGTGCCTTAACTTATTCATAAACTGGAAGTCTGTGATATTTAAAATGATTGTGAAAGAGTTAACAGCATTATTTAATGAACATTTTGAAATATTCAAAATTGTTTCTGATGGATCTTGCTTTTTGCTCATAATTGAGTCACATTGAAAGCACCCTGAATGAATTTCAGAATGAACATGACGTAAAAAAGTTGTTGTAGGTATAATAGGCTTATCTGAGGTTAACTTTGCAATAAAAATATATATTATATATATTTGTTTGTAATTTCGCATATCCGCAGTGTGAGATGGAAGATTCTCTTAGGTTTTAGTTGTCGCAACAGACTGTTGTTAACAGGAACTCCCATCCAGAACAGCATGGCAGAGGTAATAATCTATAAATTCAAATTCCTTTGAAAATTTTTGTGAATAAAGAAATGAATATCACTGTCAAGTTTTGTGGACAGAACGAAAAGGAGAAAAAACTCTTACTACACACAGTGATAGGTACTGCTCTTCAAGATAGTTGAATAGAATTTTCCCTGTATATTGTGTGTCAAAATACCAGATTGCAGTAAAGTATTTGTTATTCTTTTTTCACGGTTTTCTTTTTTTTTTTTCCGGCATAAGATGTTAGAATTTTTGGAATACATCATGTATTGAATATTGCCTGAACCACTGAAGTATCTGCTCACAATTTATATTACTAAATAAATTTTATCTTTTTCAGTAGATGGTTTGTTTTAGTCAGATTGTTGTTTGTGAACAGAGTTCATAGACTTGAGAGCTTTTACATTGGTTTTTGTCTTTTTCAGCTCTGGGCTTTGCTTCATTTCATCATGCCCACTTTGTTTGACTCTCATGATGAATTCAATGAGTGGTTTTCCAAAGACATCGAAAGCCATGTTGAGAAACAGTCTGGGATAGATGAGAGTAAGTTTACTTGTTGGGATATGAAAAGCTTGTAACAGGTAGTGCTTGTGCCACTATTTTTATTCTTTAGTTGCTATTGATATTGGAAGCCATATCACAAATATGTAACTCCTTCCTTTGCATTATCAACAAGATAGTCAGTATCCAGATCCCTGGAACTTGACTGATTAGTCATAGTGACACTGAAAAACTACAAAAGGGGCTAGAAGGAGTTATGCTGTCTGCCTCATAAAATTTCCATTGTTTAAACCTTTTGCATTGTGTCACTTCTAGGCCAGATGTCTGGGCTCCATGTGATCCTCAAACCTTTCCATATAGCTCCTTCCTTTGCCTTTTGAACAAGATAAAATCTGTATCCAGATCCCTGGAACTTGACCTATTAATTATAGTGGCATTGAAAAAACTACAGAGAGGTTAGGAGTTATCCTCTCTCCCTCATAAAATTTCCGTTGCTTAAACCTTGCATTTTGTCACTTTCAGACCAGTTGTCTCGGCTCCATATGATCCTGAAACCTTTCATGTTGAGGAGAGTGAAGAAAGATGTTGAAAATGAATTATCAGACAAGGTATGTGTTCCTTTTTTTCCTTTGGAAATATGCTTCATATAATGATCAAATTCCAAAGTGCTGTTAGATGATTAATCTGCTCGAGGTACTCCGAAGTTAATATTCTTCTAAGGGGTTTCTGTGGCCAAGGGGTTAGACAGCCTCTTGTTGAAAGTGCTGAGTGTTTAAATAGATTTGTTCCGATCAAGCGAAGGGTTGGAAATACCGGTGTGTATTTTTAGCAGGGGGTACAAACACTCCAAACTACGATGTGGAGGAAATGTAAAACTCTTCACTGTGAGCTTATTGAATCTAAATGGCCTCCAGATAATAGTAGTATTGAGTAGTGTTAATGATTTAATGACGTAAGAAAAAGTAAGATGTACTTTTGGCATTGCATTTTTCCTACTAGTGTTATGGGATTTCGTGGTGTTTATTTTCAGTAGGGGGTACAAACACTCCGCCAGGGATTTCCAGATCTGTGCTTAGTCGAATATGAGCTATTATGAGCACTTACAATTTAAATCCCTAAATAACAAAGTTTTCTTTTTTTTTTTTTTAAATC
Source organism: Peronia verruculata (assembly GCA_038406235.1). Classification (NCBI taxonomy): domain Eukaryota; kingdom Metazoa; phylum Mollusca; class Gastropoda; order Systellommatophora; family Onchidiidae; genus Peronia; species Peronia verruculata. Next base: position 15,152 of record JBCAUA010834387.1, read on the forward strand.
TAAATTTCGTTAGGTTTCCACTTAGGAATCGGGTACTTTTCAAACTAGTTCACGGGACAAAACAGATGTAGGCCTAGGTTGCTCATCTGAACCGATGTGTTGTGAATAATTAGAGAATGTAACTGTTATTATGCTGAAAAAGGTTCTAGAGATTAAGTCTCAACTAACTTTGCTTGAAAGAATGACACTGATAATATTATCCGTCTGACCTATATGTTATTGTGTTCTTCACCTTGTTCAACCTCTGACCTTGCTAGGTCTTTGACCTTGGAATGCCCTATCACCTTTGTACACCTTTTAATCTTCTGTACAGTGTCTGTAATTGCTTTGGCATACCAATATAAGATTATAATAATATTTCTGATACAATATGATTATGATTGCCTTACAGTTTCTCCCTTTATGTGATGGTTTGGCATACCTACATGTTAATCTTCTTCTCTGTGGAGGGTAATAAATACTTTATGAAGGTATATCATATTCTTTACAATCATGATAAAGTGAGACCTATTCTAAGTAACCATTCATGGTTGAATGAACCAATTATAGAATCAATTCGTTTATTAATTTTAACATAATGATGCACGTATTTCTACGCTTTCTGTCACTGTCAAGCTTATAATAACTGCTGCTTTAATCATATTTCCTGGCTGCCTTTGCAATTCATCACCTAAATATTTGAACTTGTTTCTTAAAATTTAACTACCTAAAATATCTGAAAAGAGGAGGATAATGTTATGTTGACTTAATGGTAGATAACGATAATATAGTGATGCATTTGTTCAAGTATTCTTTACAAAACTGACACTTTATCGTGTACTCTGAGGCATTTTGGGAACAGTTAAATTAGCTTACGATGACATCTATCGTTTTCAAAACTAACTTTCCACATGTTTCATCGCACAAACTTTTGAAAATTCAACTTTGTAAGTGTTAAAAACTGTCATACATCTTAAAGCAATTATGATATGATTTCATGCAGCTTCGAATGCATAGGGAAGTAATTATTCATTTTTATATCGATTCAAGTTCAATAAACATGGCACACCTAAATAGATAAAATAAATTCTGACAGCAGATGCGTTTCGGCTAAATGACGCTAAGTAAGAAGAATGTTATATCCATTTCTGTAACACTTTACATCCCAGTGGCTTATATCCATTATGATTTGGCTGACTTTGACACATTTTTTTTTAAATTGCACATTTACTTTCTTAAAATCTTCGCATGTATCTCAAGGTTAGATGTATTAATTAGTGTTACCAACATGCACAAGGGGTATTTTGCTAATCGCACTCCTTCCAATAAGTACTGAGTTAAGGAGTGAAGTCTTTGCCTTTGTGACTCTCTTCCGTATGTGAAGTTTGTTTCTTTGATAAAATTACCAAGCCCAAATGACAAGAAGATAATGTTATCGTCTCGTGTCTCAGAGCTGGAATGCTACTGAATCAAAGCATGACTACTTGATGTATTTCATTCTGTCTCAGTAAAATAAACATACGGGCTCTGTGCAGGATGTGTAGCTGCAGTTTTTTTGTTTTTTTTTGTAATGTCCTTCAAAAACGTTTTATTTACTTTCTTGTTTTTTACACCAGCAAACACAAACTAAACAGAGTTTGTTTTTTTTTTCCTTTTTCTCAAGAAATATTTATTATAAGTTGGTGAACGCATTGATTGACTGAATGCGACACGACTATTATTGGTTTAAATAGCATTGGTTAGGCCATGCCATATTCACTGACAATAGAATCACTATTTGGTCACGATTTAGCATTTAACTTCGGATTTGCATTAAATCTTTCCAGATTTAAAGACGCCTCACACAAAATGATTTAGTTTACCACCCGAATATATATTTTTTTTTCATAATTTGTCTTTGTTCACACCTGTCATCATTTCGTTCACATATATAATTCAATCTCTGCGACAGTTATACATGTAGATGTTGCTGTTGTTGTTGCTGCATGTATTCGTTTGCCTTTCCACAATCACATTATTATGGTATCGTGGGCTTAAAAGCATTAACAAAAGTTTTCATGATGTTGCTGGTACGTTTCACTTTCGTATTTCTGGTGTACCTGATCATGCCCCCCCCCTCTCCTTTTTTATTTTTATTCGTCAAGACCTGTCCGCAGGTGTGAAACTTGACTATGATAAGCTTGTCGAGTGAGGTACTTGTGTGGTGATGCGAACGTTTGGACGCTAATTTTAAGAGTATCAAGTCCGCGTTAACTTTAGAGGCACATTATTTTTTCTAACTGTGGGACAGGAAAAGGATGGGTGGAATAAAGAGGCACAAGAGTTTAAAGAGTTTAAAGAACCCACTGACAATGTTGTTCCCAGCATTAGCATTAGTTAGACAAGTATAACTAATATTAATGTTTAAAGTCTCATTTGTGTGGTCTTTTGTTTTGAACTGCAGTTGCACATTGATCTGCCTAATCCACCTCTTAACTGCCAGCAACCAGTATCAGGATGTTAGTTATTGTTTTGGTGTTTCTTGGCTTCGATTTGTTATCATTCATGTAGGCCCAAAGACACGGGGGAAGCTACCCTTGCAACATCTTCAACATTTAATATTGCAAGGGTCGAAGAAGCCATCGAAAAAATGTGTTCATAGGCCTAACTTATGCGTATTAAATATAGCTCTATGAGTAAGAGAATGATTGGTTCTCCTGGTTTTCAAGGTAAACTATAGAGATCTTTCTTTTGTATCGTGCCTCTTTACAAAGTTTGCAGAGATCACAATGACTTTAGGTATGGCACAACATAACAATGAAATACGTAAATTTTAAGACATGGAGAACGATGAGCTGTTCATGAGTGAATCCTTGTAGATGAAGACCTGCTTGAATCCTGGCGTGCCGAGTCACTGGATAGACACAAGCTTAATTCGAAAAAAAAAAAAAAATTGAATTTAGCCTTGAAATCTTGCTATCCATAATGTAGCATAAAAAAACAAACAAACAAAAGAAACAAAAATGGAGTGAAATCTTATTTAATATTGTAAAAAATAGATATTTTAGAATAATTAGAGAACAAAAAGTATTAAAAATGTGATGATTTTTTTTTTTTTTGGTCATAGGACGTAAATATTGGGTCATCGTCATTACCATTGTCTGTTTCGGTAATTCTTTCTATAAATGCAAAGTTTGGTGTATGGGTTTTGTTTTCTTTTCCAGCAATGGTCTTAATTTGTTGGCCTTAAACTTTGTAAAAGGAGAAGATAAAGAGAAATCCACGTAACTATTTTCGATATGTGTGTGGGTAAGTACAACCTCTCTGTGACACTTGTTTTTTGTAAGGTATTGCAGCTTATACATTTATAGCATCGTTTTGTAAACCCAGGCGAAATGGCAAATCCATTATAAAAATTATTTTTATTACCACTGCCTACTACTGGCTAAGAAGTGAAGCGCGACTCCCACAGTTCAAATTTGCTAGGTGTTAGAAAGACTTCGTTCGGGATCTTCTGATGACTCCATGCCCTCTATTTTTTCATGGCTCGCTACTGGTAATGGCTGACTGAGGGAAATTCAGTGGTGTATATTAAGTTTAAACAGGATTATTATTATTATGTTATTATTAGTATTATTATTATTTTGGATAAACCTAGTAATGCTAAAACTCAAGAAGGAAATGTCAGTCATGAACAATAACTCGGTAACAAGAAAACTCAGGAGAAAATCCCAATGAAATATTCAAAATAGTATCTAATCCCACCTCCTTCGAATTTTGATCGACATTTTCTTTTCATTCAGCTGTTTGAATAACAACATTGAGGATTTCCAGCTGGAAAAGAATACGATGTGTCATAACAACATAATATTCAAATCAGAAATATTAAATCAGATAGGTTTGTATGCGAATGTGTGGATCTGTTATTTTAATATTTAATTTTTTTTACTTCTATTTTATTATTTATTTTTACTTTAATTTTATTATTTATTTATTTATTTTTGTTTTTTATGTTTCTCGTTCAAGAGTATGCCCCATGTTTCATATCATGTAAAATAATGCTTCACTCGCTTTTGAATTTCTCTATGTACATGTAAAAGTCAAAGTGAATAGATGTGACTGCTAAAACTAATAAATGTTCAACTAATGGATGAAATTTGACACATGTACAAAGTGTGAGACGCCGGGTTGACCCGCGATATTTGCAGGTTAAATTCTAACCATCATTGTGAATGCTGCTTCCTATGCAACTCTGTGCAGTTTTGTGTTGTTTGATCTGTCGTTCATATATTTTTCCCTCTACTTTGTCATTTTTTCCTTCAAGATAAAACAACAAAAATAAAGCTTTTTATATTACTTACATAATGTCTCTGAGTTTCTTTTTACTCATAAAGTTGGCTGGTGATGAGGCAAATCGTGAGATTAACTCTTAAATATTAGGCATGCAAGTACGCATGAATGTTGTATTGTACATTTCTATGATACTAGAAGAGAACCCATCGCATTCGTAAGGGATTTTTTACAAAATAAATCGAACTGATTCTGTCCTGCAACTAAAAGTGTTTGGCAATCGTGCGCATCTGGATGGTGATAATTCACCTGAATGTTACTGAAAGAAAAAGTGTTTGGTGTTTTGAAGGCGTCATTCTATCGAACGTACAATTCAGATCAAACACTCTAGCCAGTTTACTATCCAATTGTTATCGTCTTTCTAGAACAACGTCAAACACAGTGAGATTTTTTTTTCACCTTTTATAAAATAATAGAAATACAGATCTTTATGTTGTGTGCCAGATGTCAGATGGGTACATTTAGTAGTTTTCAAATCCCTGAGCTTTTTATGGGTTTTCTTGCAGATTTATTGTTTAGATACTTTCGGTTTGCTATAACATGGTGAATTGGCCCGTCGTGCTTTGCTCCATCAATTCAAAAAAAAAAAAAATGCCGACGTTTGTCCCAGCTGTTGTGTTTCTAATCTTATGAACCACCTTCACCAAACACACGCAAACGCAAAGATTTAGCATGAAACAGATATCTCAGTTTGTTACGATAAAGCATTACAAGCAGTGATAAGAATTTTGTACTGTCTGACAGGTGTCAAACATAAACATAATCATGTACATAAAACACCCACAGAAATTGTCAGACGACATCACATTTTCCCAGTATAGGGATAGGTGAGTGACACATGATAAATAGTTAACCCTGGGAAGACATATATAGTTCATCAATGTAGCATAAAAATCAAGTCTTGTAAAGACGCTGCGTGACGATACAAGATCTTCGATGTACACTGAGCTGTTACGAGATAACCGAAATGAGAGATCGAATGTAAAGTCTGGTAAAGTACTATAATAATTATTTGGCGCAACAGATCTAAAAAAAAAAAAAACGCTCATTGGCTAAATCTGCAGTACTTTTTTTTAGCCTATAACAGACCTACTCTACTTCTCTCATAGCTGTTCTATAATCGCCATTCTTTCTTCGTCCAAGGGCTGCAGTTAAAACATTATGGTTCTTATCTATAACAGGTACCACTAACGCTATAATGTCAGCAGTACTTAATGAAGAAGATACGACGAGAAAATCAGACCAACACTTTGTCTCTGCGCTTTATCTGAATGTACTACAATACGTCATGCTTGCTGGTATCGAACATGCGTATTTGCAGTCATGAAAGACATTTGCCAGGGCGGTATAGGCACTCTTATAGTAAATCTTAGTACTTGCTTCTATGACACCAAGACAGAATACAAACTGAATTCAGGAAAACAGTCGTGGTTGTAGCATCGGTTCTCAGTGACATCATTGCATTTGACTACTAATGCATCACCACCCTATTGTTAATAATTATGACCACTTTTACCGTTACACAAGTACATGAACTATCATCAACTGTTGGCACGAGCCAGACCATAGCTGCCCCCTCAATCACAGCTGTTATGATGATTACTACTTTCAGAGCTGTTTCCAAAACTTTTTCTGTTACTACTGAAACAACAGTAACAACAAAAACAACAGAACAACATTAACAATAACAGTATCAGCATTAAAGGCAACAACAACAACAATAACAAACAACGATGATAACAGTAGTAACATGAACAACAGAAACAAAGGTAGCACCCGCAAAAGATATAACAATAACAAGGGCCATAACGGTGCCATTATTGTTGTCCGTTTCTTGATGTAAGCACTTTCACTATGTTTACAAGTAGTTCTCAAGCGGAATTCATGCATGGCTTCACACAGCAGTGTCTTAATCCGTCCATTTTCCTCTAAGAGCAAAATAAAATGAAATGTTGCCAAAATGTCACTGACTCTCTATCTCATCTGGCCATGAACTGTGAATATTAGCCTGTGTAGTATTTTACGGATACTAAGGCAAACAAGAATAAGAAGAAGAGAAAGAAGACGAGATAGAAGAAGTAGAAAAAGAAGTGGAAGACGAAGGAGATTAAAAAGAAGAAGAAGAAGATGAAGAAGAAGGATGAGGAGAAGGAGGAGAGGAAGAAGAAGAACAAGAAGAAGATGAAGATGAAGAAGAAGGATGGGAAGGAGGAGGAGGAGAGGAAGAAGAAAAAGAAGAAAAAAGAGGAGCAGAAGGAAGAGGAGGAGAGGAAGAAGAAGAAGAAAGATGAGGAGGAGGAAGAGAAGAAGAAGAAGAAGAAGAACAACAACAACAACAACAAAACTAACAGAAAAAAAAATCAATGTTGGATGAATCTTCTTCTGTCTTCGTTTTTAAATTCTATATGACATGCTTAGCAGTGCCAAAATTTATCACCACATTGTCAACTAAAGACAACAACTGACAATCTATAGAAACTGACATTGCTATAGAATCCAATTAATTTATCATAGAAAACTTGTTGTCCAGAGAGATTTGTCAGCCAATGTCAGACATTTGTGACATGATAAGCCCACTGTAACAGTGGCCGATGGCATTTAGGGTCCGACATGCTGGTGGCCCCCGACAACTCCCTGGGGAATTCCAGCTATCCATAAACTCTTGCCAAATTTCCTAGTGAAAACCCGCTAGGTAGGCGAAGCAGCCTGGCAAGGGATGTGGGTTATCCTCACCTCTCTATTCTCTCCCTTCTCTCTCTCTCCTCAAGAGGCACTCTCTTCTAGCGTCATGGAGTGAGAGAAATGCGATAAGAGAAATAGAGGAGCAAATAAAAGAGGAGGAATAGTAAGACGGCATGAGAATGGAACGAGAGAACTAGAGGCTGCAAAATGAGATGATGAATAGGGAGAAGTAGTGAGAGAGAGAGAGAGAAAAAAAAAGAGAGGAATAGGGGGCAGAGGCGAAGAAAGAGGGATAGAAGAAGGAGGTGAAAAAAGAGTAGGAGGAATAAAGGGAGGAGGTAAAAAAAAAATGAGATAGAGAGGGAGGGATGAGGAAATGAAACAAAAGAGGACGAGGAATTAGAGGTAAAGAAAGAGGAAGAGGAATAAGGGGAAGGGCATAACAAAAGGAGTAGGAATAAGAGGGAGGAGGTGTAGTAAGAAGTGGAGGAATAAGGTCAAGGGGAGAGAGTAAAGAGAAAGGAGAATGCAAGGAAAGAACAGGACAATTTAGTAGCCATCAAAACTGCCATAACAACATTTGAACAGACTACATATAGGGATCTTACAATATCCACCGACTCGCTCGCAAGTATCTAAACTATAAATAGTAAAAAAGAAGGTAGAGTGAGCGGATATAGTAGACGAAGTTCTAGGGATAAACACAACACTCAACAAGCAAGGTAGGACAGGTAACCTAATTTGGATTCCTTCACACAGAGGAATTAAAGGAAATAATGAGGCAGATAGTTTGGCCAAACAAGGAACTACACGTACACAAACAGACATAGCTGTGGGATTAGGATTAGGAGAAATTAAAAATTTAATTAGGAAAAGAATTGATCAAGTTTGGCAAGGTAGATTGGAAGGTAACGATGTTGTAGTTGTGTTGGGGATTTGATAACACATCAGCAGGGTTACGGCTGTACTGTGCAAAACACGGTAAAATGCGTTTTCACGTCAAGAAGAGGAGAAGCAAGAAAGCGGGACAGAAGACAGGAGCGAGGAGAGAGAGAAGAGATGTCTCCCTTGGAATGTCGAGGATGGAACAGTGGGAGACACAACACTGATGGCGGGCTTACACCGTCTGCAGGTGGGAGCAGAGAACCTACTTATACCCCCCCCCCCCACCCTTAGGAAATTAGGATATACTATTCGTGGATGAGACGTGAAACTCAAATAAAAAAGTAAATTTAAAAGCTCCTTTAAACCAAAAGTTAACAAAATGTCGGCTGGGGCACCCAAACCGTTAGAGGGACAAACTCTCTGTGGTATGTGCGATATGCGAAACACGGTGGAGCACACTGTCATGGAGGGAGTGTCCCTAGAACGACACAGAGCGAAGTCAGTTGAGGGGAGACTTTTTACAGTCCGAAATCCCCTCAACTCTTGAAAACATGCTAAAAGAAGGCTCGCACCCTCGATTTAGAAGAGGGAGGAAGGGGGGGGGGGGGCAAGATTTCTTAATCAAAGAAATTTGTAGTGTTCCTCCCCCCCCCCCTCCGACGGGGTATGGGGAGAGGTGCCGCCCGGAAAATAAATAAAAACGACTGTTTTGCGTGGGCTCAGTATAGGGAGAGGAACGAGAAGGCCACTAAATAAGGAGGGACGCAACTGCCTTAAAAGTGAGTACAATCTCCAGTCTAGAATTGTGTTTCCCTGATAGTGGTCATGGGAAACAGCCAATGAAAATTGAAGATGCACCTGGGATGGAGTTGCATCCTTGAAAAGGGTTCTCTCCCCCCACCCCCTTCCCACCATTTTGTTCGCTGGTGACGGGAGATGGCCCCTATTTAGTTAATTACCACCCGGTGAGGGACGAAACTTTTTTTTCTTTCAAGTCTTCCATGGGATGGTTCCCGATAGTAGTAGCAGGCAGTTGCTTCCCTCGACATTTAAAATTTTCCAAAATGATGTGTATGGCAGAGATATGAGTCAATATATAAAGGTTTATGTATTTATTTAATCATAATATTATGTTAGATGTTAAACGTTATGATAGTGGACAGGTCATAAAGACCTGTAACAGGCGTTAGGTGTACCTATCACCACAAGCCTTACATAGGTTGTTGTTGTTGTTGTTGTGGTTAAAAAGTGAACAGAAAAATGTCACTTTTGTTTCAGATTACACCGCCCCCCCCCCCATAAAATTCTGTTAATTTTGTTCAAAATATGTAAGAGGATTCCAAGACTGCATAGTATATCACTCACTCATTCACCCATTAACTGACTTCCGTAGATGTCAGAGGTGCCGACAGACCGGAATCGAAACCCATCAGGAGGCAACAGAAAAAAAAAATACTGAGCGAAAAAGGTGAGAAAATGAGTGACTGAGGAGAAAGAGAGAGAAAGAGAACAGAAGAAAAAAGAAAGCAAATGAGAGGTAGAAAGAGGAAAGGAGAAAAAGAAACTGAGGAATTTTGTCTATTTTACAATTTTATTTATTTATTTATTTTTAAAAATTTATTTTCTTTCCAGGAAAAAAAAAAAAGAAACAAAAATGAATTTTGCTTCCCTTTTCTCTCCTCCTGCCTTCCTTTTTTCTTTCTGTCGGCCCCTTGTGCTGGCCCATTCGGCTGTCTCCACCCCCGGCCCCTTGTGCTGGCCCATTCAGCTATCTCCACCCCCGTCCTTTAGGATCTCAGCTTTCTTATATATCTACTCTAACCATTGCAAATTCAAAAAAAAAAAAAAGTAAATATTCACAAGACTTTCAGCACGATTTGAACCCTCACATGTCAGCTTCAATGGTCAGCAGAGAAACCACTGAGCTATTGCTACCACAGAGAGAGGTGGTGAACTGTTTTATTTACACCTACAGCTGTTGTTGTGAACAAATTAAAAAAGAGAGGAAGAGAGAGAGAGAGAGAGAGAAAGAGAGAGAGAGAGTTGTCTTATTTATTTAACCCATTCAATGCCAAGAATCTGTGATCATTGTTAGCTATTCAAGATTATATCCAATCTACTTCTGAGTTAGCTTTGCAGAACAAAATGCTGGGAAATATTTTATGAATTTCACGGAGTCGCCAAATTCTGTTGATTGCCCTCGCAGTCAAAGAGTTAACATTAGTTGTTTTAAATAGAGAGACAAGTAACTTATTTCCTTTGGCCTGCCAGTGAGCCCTATTCAGCCTCTGAATTCCAGCTAAATCTAATACATGTGTTATGAAATTACACGCCGTGATTTTTTGTGTTTCTTGATTCCACAGAGTAGATTTGGCCATTTACTTTTTCAGACAAACAAGGTCAGAATTTAGAGGTGCTTAAAGGGGTCATATAGGGTCTCATTTTAATGAGGATCCAAAGCCCTTCAAGGAAATATACAGTTTTTAAGCTACACGTTCTCCATTACCTGGTAAGAAGCAAAAGAGTTGTCAACCACTATGATTAATAGAAAAACTCTAAACTGTGGAGGAGAGTCAGTTTTCAGCTCCAAATACAAAATTACAATATTTTACATCTATTACTCATCTTATTCATAGATTTTAAACAAAAACAACACAGAATATGAACATTGTAGACCATTTCCTTCCCAAATTTAAAAGGAAAAAAAAACAAAACATTCATTAGTCTTGCTCTTTTTCTTCTTCTTCTTTTTTTTTTTTATACGTTTTTTATTTTGCTTTGTTCTGGAAGTTGATTGGATGTATGGCCTTGAACAGCTAACAATGATCACAGCAACAGATTCTTGGCATTGAAAGGGTTAAAATACTCTCTCTCTCTCTCTCTCTCTCTCTCTCTCTCTTAATGTGTTCAAAACAGCTGTGGCTTTAAATAAAACAGTTCACCACCTTTCACAGTTGTAGCAATAGGTCAGTCGTTTCTCGGCTGGTCTGTGGATCTGACAAACGTTGGATCTGACATGTGCCGGTTCAAATCGTGCTGAAAGTCTTGGGTTTATTTTTTTAAAAACATTTTGCAGTGGTTGGAGTATTTATATAAGAAAGCTGAGATCCTAAAGGACGGGGGTGGAGATAGCACTGTGGGTTAGAGCGCCGGGACCGAACCCCACACCAACCCAAGAGGCGGAAGAGGAAGAAAGGGAAGCGAGATCCAGCAGGAAAAACGAAAGAAAAGGCAGAACGAAAAGGGAAGCAAGGAAGACAAACAATCAAAGCCAAATTCGTTAGTTTCTTTTTTTAAATAACGAAATGGAAAAAAAATCTAATTCATTTTTTTTTTTTTTGAATTAACGAAATAAAAAAAAAATGGACAGTATTACTCAGTTTCTTTTTCTCCTTTTCTGTCTTTCCCTTTCATTTTTTTTTTTTTTTTGTTCTCTTTCTCTCTCTTTCTTCCTCTGCCATTCGTTTTCTCACCTGTTTCGCGGAGTATTTGCTTTTCTGTCGCCTCCTGTATGCCCGATTTCTCGGTTCTTGCCCAGTGACTTGCGTCTCATTTCGACTGGCCGCGAGAGAAATGCATTTCAGTGTTCAATTTACAGAAATTTTAATAGATCGAATAAAAGCCCAAAAATTGTAATTCCGTGACTTGGCCTAAAAAGGTTTAATAAGGATTTACAAAAGCGATCGGGCATTTTCTCGATAAATTAAACTGCACCAAAAAGACCTCCATCGTCTTTGATTGCCAACATCTCATCTTTTACTTAAGATCGAACAATCACTTTTTTTCACACGCTGAACGGGACATGAATAATCTTTATATTTATACCAATAACTCCATTTGTTCAAGACTTGAAGAGAGCCGGATTTCATCGTGTCATATCTCATTTCATTTATGACAAGCATTTTTTAACAGAATATGGCCTCTGGTACTATTCTGGGAAAGGGGGGGGGGTGACAATTCTCTGGTATGTCGCGAAGAATCTGTAATAAAAAAAAAAAATCCCTTTTATCTCAGTTTATCAGGTGCCAGCATGACCTGAAATATTAATTGTTACATATAAACTCACTGCACTATAAAATTATTATATATCATTACATCTGTTGCTTGAAAATGAACTACTTGTCAGCAAAAACATTTTTCTCTGTTCGAGAGAACTTTAAATGTTGAGAACACTGTATAAGAGTTTCTAGGATTGAACAGAACATCAGTTCCAGCTGATTCGCCTTGAGTAGACTTTTGACATTTATAGCCTCAATGATTTGGATGATTGAAACATAATAGTCTGTGTAAATAGTGGTGGACTTGAAACAGATGGTGGACGGACAGTGTCCATGTCAATGTTGATCACAGTTGATGGCGAAGACACTTCAGCGCCAGGTGCTTATGTATGGCTGGACGGATCAGCACCGTTCTCTCCCTCGTTCCCCTTGTTGTGCCATTATGATCAAAGATCTCAGTAGTCATGCTGCCTCTTGGACTTTGGAATGAATATTCTAATGGTGCTAAAATGAGTAAAGACGACAGGTAAAATGTGGACACTAGAAGACCAGCTTTGCCTGTCTTCCGACTGGTCACCGAGAACTTTTGGCACATCTATTTTGACACTTGCTGCTGTCAATTTGTGTGACTTATCCATCTTACTTAATCCAGTTATATAAACGCTGACCCTGACAAGACGATCTTCTGAGTTTGGTCCTAAGGGTGGACATATTTATCAAGGTTCCACTGTACGTCCATACCTCTGAATTTCATACTATCTGGATGGCCCTTTTATGATCTGGCTGGACATTTCCAAATTGTGTAGGTGATGAAATAGTAGTTCAATTAAGCTCTAGCATAGTGCACACTCTATAATTATGGGTGAACTCCAGTTAAGATAAAACTTTGTATTCAGTGTACATATCGCTTACACATACCTGTAAGATATTACACTTAACGCAGCTTTCTAGGAACAGTGGCCTTTTTCTTAGTCTGATGTCTTTGTTATAGAATAGGGCTGAGCTTTCCGGAGCTTCAGCGTCCAGAGAGTGGTTATGTGTCACCCATATTTTGAGGATATTTCTCCAAAAGGTGTTTCCTACCAACTCAAGGCCTCTAAATTATTTGATGGGTATGTTTGCTCCAAAAGTTGCCAAAATGCCAGACTCACTACCACCAGGGTTACTCTGTCTATGGGAATTATAGCCCAGTCTTGTTTACTTTTGGCGGAAAAACCTTTCTGCCCAACTTACATACATAGACGTCTTTTTGTTTAAAATACTCAAGGAAGTTCTAAAACTTTTTTTTTTTTTTGAAATATATATATATATTTCATATAACTCTGAAGAACATTCTGTTCATTTTGTTCAAAATGTGTAAGGGGATTCCAAGACTTTGCATAGTATATCACAAACTCACTCACTCACTCCCTCACTCACTCACTCACTCACTCACTCA
>JBCAUA010834388.1:0-14005 GCA_038406235.1 Peronia verruculata
ATCTATCTATCTATCTATCTATCTATCTATCTATCTATCTATCTATCTATCTATCTATCTATCTATCTATCCATCCACCCATCCATCCGTCTATCCATCTATTCATCCATCTACCCTTCGACCCACTTTTTTACTCTGTTCTCCACTACCCACACGTCGCTTAGATAACATCTTAGACCCTAGAACCCCTTTCTTAACAGGTGCCAATCTTAACAAATCCCTTCAACAGTTTTTCGCCGTAGACATGTCTTGCGATGCCAACGAATTTTGGCACGTATAATGTGCACCAATTTTAACATGCATTTTAATTATATCCCTTCGCCCGGAGGCGAAACCGCTGCTCATCGCATTCTTGCCGGCAGCTGCGATCTCCACTAATTGGTCCCACAGACGAGTGGGCCGGGAAGCCTATTTTGGGCCCACATTCTGAGCACATACATATCGAGAGTGACCTTTCCCCAAAGGTCAGTGTTAAATGAAGATTCCAGGCAGGAACACACCCACTGATAGACGATCGCAAGGCCAGCAGGTCAAAGCACAGGTCATATCTATAGATCTGGTGCCTTTTGCTTCTCAGCTTTATACCTTTAGACACTGCTCAATATTTCACCTCCAGAACAAATCATATATTCCGTCACCATAATGTATATACAAATGTATTTCCTTATGGCTCAATAAAGTATTCGTATTCGTATATCCACAAATCATAGGAACTCAGTGCAATGTCTCCCTTTCTGTCTGAAAGTCTTCTCCTTTTATCTCTAAACCTTTTTAGAGTATTTCCAGAACGTTCTTGATGTTTTGTCTATATGTCCAAAGCTTCTTAGAAGTCTTGGCTAAAGTTCTCCAACTATTTAGAAGCTTTGTCTAGATTACGTCTTCGGACCGTTTTGCATTTCACCGTAGTAATTACTGAGGCTTGTCAAACATTAGAGACAACGATCTTTCTCGCTTTGCGTCGTTGATTGGGTATACTGGCCAAAAGAATAGAAGAGGTATCTATGTTTAAGCCAAAACGGTCGTTGTTGCTTTTTCTACAGGAATGCCAGACTCACGACCTTGCCTGCAATATCACCACAAACAGATCAAGATATTTAGTTGTAAGTTGTCAAAATCTTTCGAAAATTGGGTGATTGTGACCAAAATGTGATTTCTCCAAATTTTGAAGAGCACAGGATCACCCTAAGCTTGTTATTAAGTGAAGGGATATCATTGTTTTGTCCGTGTTTTCGAGAGAATGACAGCAGATCGTAACCCTTTGTCCATCAGTTATCTCATCATATGCAACACTTTTTAAATTGGTATAGCCCTTTCAGTCCCCTATGAAAGGTTTTTAATATAACACCTTTTTTATCTTTGGTCCAATAGTGAAATTCTGTGATTCGAGATACAAAGAAAACAAATTTTATAATCTGTTTAAAGTGTTGAACGTGATGATATAAACAATGGACAAAGGATCACGCTCTTCTGTCACAGTCCCATTTATATTTTCAATATACGTGAACTTAAAGAGCGGGTTTTTTTAAGATAGAACATATAAAGAGAAAGACATGAGTTCATGTTCGACTGAGCAAAACACCTGGAAATCCCTGACGGAGTGATTGTATCCCGTGCTAAAATAGACCACTCACTGATGTTGGTTACTGTTCCTCCACGAGATCCGAGTTCAACAACTTGTCACCGGTCCCGTTCATTTTTGTTGTTTTTACCTTGTCAGTGGTAGTGAACAGTTTGCAGTGTTTGTACCCCGCTACCAAAATTAGACGGGGATTTCCAACTCTTCGCTTGGTCGGAACAAATCAATTCCATTATGTTCTGAGAATGCAGAGACAATAGAGTCTGAGGCTTCAGTGCGATAAGCAGAACCCTTGCCTGGCTCTGAAGAAAGCAAAGAAATGCAAACTCCACAAAGCACACTCCATCTTTTTTCTTCTGTAACACAGCACTGACACACACACAAAACAAAAAAAAAGTTTGGAAGCTTTCTCGGAGCTAGCTCTCATAGATTACATTTGCTGAGTTGTTGAAAGTACAGTCTGTTATCTCCCTTCTTGTTTACCTTGGCAACCTTCAAAAGCGTCGACAAAAATGCGAATAAGTGAAGGGAACAGGAAACAAAACAAAACAAAACAAAACAAAAAAAACGAAGAAAAAGGAAATAAACATTATATAAAAGAAAAACAAGAAAGAAAGAAAGAAAGAAAACAAGAAAAGATAAGCCTGTCGCACGTAAGAAAAGGAGCACATAAGATCCGACTTATTTTCGTGCACAAGACGCATTTAAGCCAATTTATCCCCTTTATATTTCACTCAAAAAAGCTGTCTTGATAGCCTATTTAAGATTTTAAGCCGGCAGTTTTTCATATCGTAGTCGAGCTCAGTCTCTGATGAAGGAGGAAATACGATACTGCTTACTTAAACTATGTATTGTTCGCAGATCGAGGATCTCGCCAGTGCAATAAACAGATCGAATATCCTAAAGGAAAACGCAAGCCAATGATCCTCCTCAGAAACATTGCAGGAGCCAGCCTAGGGTACACGACAGAAAACCCTTTTCAATCCCAGTTTACATGATTTTTCCAACTATTAAAATTATAACTTTAGGTAAAGATTAAACTACAACCTATTTGCACCACTCTTTTTAAAAGAACTGCGATTTGATTACTATGTTGTGAAAAAGAGATCGCTGAAATGAATGACGTTTTTCTCGAAACGGAAGTTCTGAAGAAAATGCGTCTTGTAAAAGTGGGTCACCGCTCATAGACATTACAGAGGCTGACAAGGCACTTGTTTATCTAGGGGCACCGTCTGTCTCGACCGCAAGAATGTCGGAAACGGCGGTGAATTATTTTGTTTTTCAAAGAACAAAAACAGGATATTTATTTTGCTTTCACCCCCATATCAATGTCTGTCTGGAATTTTGTCTCTGATTTAACTCTTTTACCACCGAATTGGTGACCCACTTAAGCGAGGAAAGCCCATAGTAAAAAGATCTGCTTATTATTTTTGCAAAAGTTATTCAAAGACCGGAAATATCATTAACTATTGATGTGGGTTTAAGATTTAAATAACTATCAAGAGCCAGTGTCTCACCTGAAGAGATTGCGAGACATGTATATTTTAATAGATTAGCACTGATAGAACGAAAAATACTGTGGAACTTTACGTAAATTCATCGCCATCTACATCATCGTCATTATAATTTGTGTCACCATCATCATTATTTTCTTATTCAAAACTGGAAATCGTCTTTATCATCATCATTTTATATAAATGCCTTAAAATCTAACGCGGTTTATCAAACGGAAACTAACTTAAGTTACAGTAAAAGGAAACAAAACTACAATCCACTTAAGTCGATGTGTTAAATGATGAAAAACGGATAGTTTGGGCCAAAGTTTTGAACCCTTTTGGCTCTTCATCGGGGGCAACAATGGAAAAAAGTCATCACCATTATTTTATAAAATATTATGAGACTGTCTAACCGGCAAATAATTAAACAATTAAAAAAAAAAAAAAAAGCAAATATCATACATAAAGAGCTTGGTATTGATGTTAATAGTAATACTCTGCCAAATTTTCAAGTCAAATTGACTCTCCTTTAGGGCAAAAAAGTAAAAAATCGAAACAAACAAAGTAAATCATCATCATCATCATTATCATCATCACCATCATCAACATTATGTTTTCACCCGAATCCTCTTTCTCATCCTCACCAGCATTCATTAAGCTCAAGTTCACGCTGAAGTTTCAAATTGATTAATAATTTGACTCCCCCAAAACTTATATAATAAATCATGAATCTTTTCACTTTAATGAACCAGTGAAACATCATTCTCATCACTGACACCTCTTTACAAACACAGATCGAAAACCTGCGCCTTTACTGACGCGAAGTCTGTTTAGACCGGCGAGACCTAGATCTGACAACAAACAAATTACTGACGCAAGAGGCGAAATGCTTCGTGGTTTTTTTCCCCCTCTCTAGAAGAAACGGTACCTGGATTATGCGGGTATGTTTTGCTGAGATGTAGAAAAGTGGGGGAGCCTTGAGCCAGATAGACACTGTTTGCTCGCGTTTTTGCACGAATGTTCTGCTCACCCGCGACCTAGATTACGTTTTGTACAGTGTGGTGAATTTATTGGTGATGCCTCTCTGTGTAAATTGCCTTTTTTTCGCACCCGTGTTTTTCTCGCTCGTCTGAGAACTGGGACTGGTGGAGAGAACTGGTTGCTAAATTTTCTATGGCGCTCTGTGGGTCGTCAAGACTCCGAGACAAAATAGGATAGGTTAGGATAGGACAAAATAGGCTTGAATAGATAGATGAAGAATACACAGGATAGGATAGGATAGGATAGGATAGGATAGGATAGGAAAGCATTGAATAGGATAGGGTAAGATAGAACACAATAGATAGGATAGGTTAGGATAGGATAGGATAGGCAGACAGAAATATTGGCAAAGTATTACTATCATTGCATTGATTAATAAAGCAAGACAGCATTTACTTCTGGCTAGTCCTCGCTAGGCAAAATATTAATACTTCTTGATCAGCAATCAATTTAACCACTTGTCAACACCTGTATGGCGACATTCGGATGTGCATTGACTGACTACTACTGCTCACACACACACACACACACACACGTACACACACACATACACACACACACACACGTACACACACATACACAACACACACAGTCACACATATAGACTGGCCTCAACATTCACAGTTCTCAGATACAACAATTACAGCGAACGCAAACACACACACACACACACACTGTCACACAAATAGACTGGCCTCAACATTCATACCTCTCAGATACAATTACAGCAAACACACACGCACACTGCAGCAGGACACCACACCCACAGCATCAGCAACTATCACAATTTTATTACGACCATTATTACTCACCATCACAGCTACTTTCTCGGCTTCTCCTGTGATATACTTCACTACTCTCTATTCATTCCCTTCCATTACTCCCCTAGATTGCTTCATACGGCAAATGCTTTAGTCTCCAAAGAAGATAGACGACTGTCATTAACGTTTCGTCAGGTCAGTTCTCTGATGTTCTATCTCTCTCTTTTGGCATTTTGAGAAAATTGATGTTTTACGTTTAGCAACTCTTTTTGCACATAGGAGATAGGACACTGTGATTTTGAAAATTTACTTGCTTTGGGCAAGTGATTGGTGAAATAATTTTATCAATATGTGATAAAATTACTTTCACATGACATATGCATCTCCAAATAGCCCCCCCCCCCCTCCCCCACCAAAAAGGAGATGGAGCAAAAAAAAAGAACTGAGCTTGCGACTTGCGTTGTTGTTTCTTCAGACCGAAATGAAGTCTTCAGAATTGAGACCTGGCTCCGTCTTGCTGCAGCGGACAGCCCTATCGTGCCGGACGGTGACATATGGCCGTCTGGCATCCATCCTTTTGCAGACATGAACTTTGAAAGCTTCATTTCACAGTCTTTTTTGTGTGAAAGCCATCTGAAAGCAGGACGTCCTGATCTGTACCTTCACCCCACGTTTTAGTTAAACTTTATTACATATGGGATGCTAGTTAATGTTACTGCGTTAAGCACTTGAGATAATTCTACACAGATTCCGTTACTTACGCAGTGCCACACAGATTCCACGTTTTTACGCAATGACACCTATATTTCACCTTTTTTTCGCAATGCCACCTAGATTCTGTGTTTTTACCCAGTTCTACTAAGATTCCGTGTTTTTTGTTCGTTTGTTTGTTTGTTTTTTATATAGTATTGTTTAGATTCCGCGTTTTTACGCAGTGCTGCGTAAATTCTGTGTTTAGGTAAACAAAAGTTTACAATAGTCAGACTTAGGTTTTTGAAATGATCTCGTGAAATCCGTTGATTGATTATAAATAAATATGACAGGTTAACTGTTTGAAAAAAGAAAAAAAAAACTTTTTTTCTTTTTCTTTTTTTCTTTTTCGGACGAACGATGTGATATATTTTGATACTGACAAGAGATGAATGTGTTCTTTTGACTCCAATGTCTTGAAATATTGATCAGAATATCAAGCTATCTCTTCCCCTTCCTCCGCTCCACAACCTCACACATTCACCCACACACAAACTCACCCATACACAGACTCACCCACACATACACACACCCATTCACACACACACACACACACACACACACACACACTTTCCACTGTCTCCCAATACTCCACAAATGGCAGTTATCACTCTTCGCCAATGGACATAATGGACATTATCAATCCTCGGCAATGGACATTTTTTTTTTTTTTTAATCAGAGTTTTCTGGAGGCTGCAAGATGGCTGCACAGATGTGGCGTCCCTGGAGGCCGCTGCTCAATCATGATGAGAGATAAGAAGACTTTGTCTTTAATGATGGATCAGCCTAGATCCATTTCATTGCTCGTTTTGGCTTTTCATTTGTCTTTTTGTGACAGCTAACATATTACAGTCTGTAAGCTAAGGGTTTTGTTATCCCACAAGCTAAAAATTGTGCTTTCTAAAGCATGATCTGTACCTTACAATCGTAAACGCTGCGAGAAGATGGACAAAGCAGGTAATCGGACCTGGCTGTGTTTGGAAATGCACAGATCTCGGGGAATAACAAGACAGATGGGGGCTTTCTCGCTGTCATCGTTATCTTTCATTATTATTTATCAGTATTATCTCAGTTGTATCAGTTAGCGAGACTTATGGAGAGAGAAGACAGCGTGAGAGAGAGAGAAAGAGGGGGGGGGGGTGAGAGGAGGGTTATAGGAGATTTGTCAAGAGACTTCTGGAGCCAGGGGATTTACGGGTCTAACAATGGATGTTAATCTGTGACGCATTATGTTTCTATCACTGTCATAAATATATGACCTTTTCTCTTTCTCTCTGTCTATCTCCCTCTCTCCCTCTCCCGTTCTCTCTCTCATTCTCTCTCCCATTCTCTCTCTCATTCTCTCTCCCTCTCCTCCCTTCTCTCTTTCATTCTCTCTCCATATCTCCCCCTCTCCCTCCTCTTCTCTCTCTCTTTCTCGTTCTATCTCTCTCTCTCTCTCTCTCTCCACTTGTTCATTCTGTCTTCGAACTGTAGACTCGTCAAATATGTAGGGATCCATGTGTCTTATAAGACCATCAGATAACATTGTGTGAGTAGAAGTTTTAGATGATACTTTTCTCGATTTGATGGGGTTTTTTTTTTTCTCTGCCATTCGTGTACGCTGTTCCAAAGGAAATTCCAATATCACGTCTGACTAGCTATTCGCTGACTAAATCAGCCTCTTGACGTTTGTAGGGTTAAAACATACTAATGATCCTAATAGGTAAAATGGCTTCACTGCATGTGCCGCCATTTTGCTGACCTTGCGGTTTAGAGAGTACCGGCTTGGTTGATGAATGGCTACCATCTGTGTCTCTAGCAAGCCCTGTGACGCAAGCATCTGTTTTATCAAGTCAAGCTGCTTGAGGTGTGACATTAATTATGTATTTGACCTATGACCTCTGTCCTACCGGAAGTGGCTCTATGAGAAGGAACGGGGGCGGGCTCTCTAGGTTTTGTATTTCCAAGACTTCCAATTGGTCAGATGAGACAGAACCGGAAGCAAGGCTCACAGACTACAAATTACGGGCCAGGATCCGTTAACGAGCCATATGAACAAGCGAAAAAAATAGTCGAAACAGCAGGTTTATCTTGTAAAACATGGTATAAATTAAGATAAACCAGCACAAATAATACGTCAACGCCTACTCTTTCCGCTGGTCCCATAATATATCTAACGATAAATAATATCTCCCATGTAAAAACGCCGGGTAACAGGTTGCAGATGATGAAAGATACCACCTGGACATTAATTCAAGGAACAATTAATTTTGTCGGCAATGTAACATGTCGGTTAAAATTGTTGGGTCATAAACTTCATCTACAAGATTAATGTGTTCTGGTCTGGAAAAGGGCCAATTTTGTGCAGACAGAGATGATTTGGTGGAGAAAAAAAACAACTGAAACCATAATTATGTCCAAATTTCTTCCCCAGTTTTTTTACTTGTCTGCTTTTCTCTTTCCCCTCTTCATTGCAGATGTTTATATCTGACCTAGGTCACAATTTGATGATCAAAACTAAGACCTTTTCATAACTGTCGAGATAACCTCCACCAGGATGATGAAAGACGTTTATTGAACGTAACATTCTTTTCATTAACAAAACGTGCTCATTTTTTTTGCATAATGTTTTTCCTCTTTGCCTGCTGTTGTTCAGCTATACAGTAAACGCTTACGGACGATCTGTTCCAAAGTTTACAATATAATACCATATCATATTCCATTTGATTCTTTATATCTGGCATTTGTTTTTCCCGGAAAGATAAAGACTTGTTTCATTCCAACAAGTGTCCTTTACATCAAGGTGAAACAACAGTAATACATGTAATGATGCTAATTGAGAACATTCGTTTGTCCTTAAACCTGTATAGTACATGCTCCAAGCGCTAAGAGCTAATTAGCTGGGCTTTGTGGCTGCTTAATTGACAGGATACGGCCGTTTTTGTAAAGCAAAGAGAAGAAAGAAAAGAAACACTTGCGAACAGCAAAGCCTGGAAAACGATACCCCAGCAGTTCCCCAAAGACTAAAAGTCAATGAGACACCACAACTATGGAAAAGTGTTCATCTAAAATTCTTAATTAATATAACCCTATACCAAGTATTCCACAGTATCTTCCTCTGTTCAATCTAGATAACCTGCCCCATCTCCACCCCCCACCCCCGCCCAACTCCAAGCTCCCTATCTCAATGGTATTTCTACCCCCATACACAAGAGGCTGGAGGTGAACAACCACGGATAAGGAAATTTAGAATGTCAAAGAACAGCCAGTGATGGGGAGATCCCGCAGAGTGCGTCTGGAAACGCGACACGTAGTCTTATTTGTTCGGCATACAGCGTGACCCTTTGTGGTCAGCTAGCTTTACGAGGACCCCCCGATAGCGAAAACTGCGCCCGACCAGCCGAGCTGCGGCCACCAAATGGCCGGTCCGCCAGCAGGAGGGCACACCTTGTTTGTCAATGAAGACGTGAAACTGGAGAGGTTATGTGTTATACTTGATGTAGCGGCTTCTGCACTTTTGAAATTTCCAGTTTCTTATGCTACGAACTTCCCATGGCGCACCCATTCTTTGTAACCGTTCAGTGGTATGGAGAACATGTGATGATGTGCACCTCAAAGTCTCTGGGCATCATGGGGTCCATACAATAAACATGCTTTGATTGTGACAAGAGCGAGTGTTCGATCCCATAACTTTAACTCTTTGATCTCTATGACAATTGTTAATGGAAAATTGAGAAATCCTGTTACTTGGCCATCGTGTCTTTGTGTCAACACCACAGTAAAGTATGAGACTATCTTAGCGAGAATCTGTTATCTCAAAACTGCAAGATTGACATTAGTGATGATGCAAAATGAAAATTGCAGGAAACGATATCTTGTGCCGGATAGCAATAAATAAGACCACCATCTTACTAAAGATGCATCATTCGAGGAGAAATTATATGCCAGATATTATATGGGGCCGAATTCTGTTCAATATTTCCGCCCTTGGACTTTCTAGATTGGGTTACAGATTGCATGGCTTTCAATTTCTCAGAAACACCTGCGCCATGCGGATTATTTTCCCTACAGTCCAATGGAATTCCCCAGATTTAGCGACGTAAGATAAGATGACAAAGTAAGACACAAAGTCCAGTTATGCACAGATAAGAAACATCAGAGGGAAACCGGCGTCCACAGTGATGTCTACCCTCCAGATATGTGGTTGGCGACGGTCCTGGATATGTATAAACCGTGATGAAATAGATAGGGCCGTGGCGTAGAGTCTGGTATGAATTAACCTATCTCGGCCCACAGAGCAGAACTGCCTGATGGGACTCAGCAGCTGACTATCAACCAAACCGGCAACTGGATTTTTTTTTTCTGCCTGTCCACAATCGCCATCTGATACATCGCCAGGGATATACGGTCCGATTTCTTCAAAGAGCTGCCTTTTTGTCTCCCTCTATTTCTGTCTTTCTCCTTCTCTTTCTCTTAGCTTAGTTCATGAATAGAGTGTAGAGAGCAAAGAAAAGCAGCAATCCTGTCTACAAAGACATATTTTGGTGAACAGGAAAAAATCTTAGATGGAGTGATAAATCACAGCGTACACTTTCAAAGCTAACGTCCACTTCTTCTTCAAAGAAAATATTGTGGGTTTTTCTTTCTTTCTTTTCTTTTTCAGTACTTATGATCCTTATGGAAAAAAAAAACCGGGGTTTTATGGTTTTTGTAGATAAAACGTCCATTATTTTTAAGCCCTTGAAGAAGCAGGCAGTTCTTAAGATAAAATACTTCAATACCTGAGGACAATGAACAGTAAAGTTCGCTAGAATAGACTCTAAAACTGCGATATTTCACAGGAAAACGGCTATTCGTTTTTTCGTAGGAAAGAGACAGTAAGACTGGAATATGGAGGTTACCAATTTTCTACACAGGTAGGTGGAATGTACAGGTAGTTAACCTGGAATTTTAAGGCGCTTCGACTTCTTGGTGTTATTCACCAGGTTGTTGGGTGCTTTTTGTAACAAATGTCCAGTGCTTGCTTTTTGGGTCAAAATTCGTTCAAACCTCACAAACAGGGAAACGTGTTTTTAGTAATCTTGTATTTAGGGCAATGAAGGAGAAGCAGATGACACTCATATCAAAGAAACTGTCGTTGATGAGCCAGCGGGCCTGGACACTTTGTATTGTCCTAATTTATTCTCTTCTCCTACTCACATTCCTTGCCTCATCTCTTCCATTCCCCCCCCCCCCCCCTTTCCTCAATCTGTTCCACATACACTCACTGCCCTTACACCTGAGGATGGACTCACACTAGGAGATACTGAATATTCTTTGCCACATAGTCAAGAATTTGGATCAACAACACCGACTTTTTGAAGGATGGAATAGAACAGAGTTTTCGAATTAAAGAAAAGAGATGGATTATTGTTTTGGTCCCTTTGTTTGACAGAATGTAAAATTCATATTTTTCATCAACCTTTGTATTTAGAAGTCTTATCAAAATTAATAAAGTAAGTTAAATTACAGTAGTGGATGCATTTTTTATCTATTCTTTAATATAACAGTCTGAAACCTGAACATCATATTTTGTATTTTTTCTTTTTCAGAAATGCTTAATTCTTTATTATTACTGTTATTATTATCATTATTATTATTATTATCATTATTATTATAGAAGTTCTGAGTGAAAAGAGCTAAATTATTATATTAAGTGCAGTTTAGATCCTTTAATTTGACACTGTGAGAGCTTCTATTTTTCCACTAGTACTTGAGTTAATGGGAGGCCTTAAAGTCTTAGAAACGGATGTATTGAAGCCGGGGCAGTGGCACACAGACGCTTAAATCTCAGGACTTCAGACACTAACATTGTCCGATTTACGAAGCCCTTGTAAATCATTGAGAGCATCAAGAAGCACTTTCAAATCTAGGGTCCAGTTGTGTCCACTGTGGCTATAGAGTCCAGGGATTTGACCTCACGCCTGATCGCCCGTATTTATTGCCGGCCACGCCCCGAACAACAATAGATCAAACAGCCGGCCCTCTTGAGTTTCCTCCCTCTGAAAGGCTTGACCATTGAGCAGTTGCAAGGCTCAGGTTGGGCGGTA
Organism: Peronia verruculata; assembly: GCA_038406235.1. NCBI lineage: Eukaryota > Metazoa > Mollusca > Gastropoda > Systellommatophora > Onchidiidae > Peronia > Peronia verruculata. Next base: position 11,696 of record JBCAUA010834388.1, read on the forward strand.
AGGCCTGGCTGAGGCAGCACGATGCCCTTCTGTAAGCTCAGATTGCACTCGGGAGGAAGAGAGGGAAGGAGGGAGGGGAGATGGGGAGAGGGAGGGAGTAAGACAGAAATGTCGGATAGTTCTCTGTTTATCTATGTGCTTGCTTATCTCTCTTGGTGTCTGTCTATGTATCTGTCAATCTGCTTGTCTTTTTGGCCTCTATCGCTTTCTTTTACATCGTTTTCTCACTTTCTTTCTATCTGTATGAAGGTATGTATTCCTCTCTGTTTTTCTCTGTTTATCTGTCTGTCTGTTTGTCTGTCTGTTATTCCCTCTGTCCGTATGTCTACCTGTCTGCATGTCTATTTGTCACTCACTTTCTCTCTCTCTCTCTCTCTGTCTCTCTCTATCTCTCTTTCTCTCTCCTTTCTCAGTGAATCTGGTCAGCTAACACAATCCAACTCTCTATCTAATACTCTGACCAGGCGATAGTCTGTGGACATCTGCGCCCACATCTGACCCCTGAGGTCCTGTGGTGGTCAGAAGTCCTCAGACAATGGGCTCAGGCCATCCCTGGCATGCGGCATCAATGACCCGGAAACTCAAGCCAAGGGATCCTCTGCAGGGGACATGGGGTCATCCCTTTGGCATGGGCCTGATCCTCGAAGCTGCCGACCAAATGACTTCACACAGAGAGGATTAACTCCCCTTTCAGATGCACATTGGGTTGTCTCCTTGCTCCATCCTGGGTGGGTTGAAGAGACAAGAAGGGGGAAGGGGGGGGGGAACTTTTCCGTCCCGGGAGGGGGAGGGCGAGGGGATCTTCTTGTTTCTGAGGATCTGGGAGGAGAAGGTTGGTAGGGGGATGTTTGTCTCCCTTGCACGGGAAGATGGTTGTCTCTGTGGGGTGGTCAGAGGGTTGTCACTGTGGGGTGGTCAGAGGGTTGTCGTTTGGGATGAAGAAAGGGTTGTCTCTGTGGGGTGGTCAGAAGGTTGTCGTTTGGGATGAAGAAAGGGTTGTCTCTTTGGGGTGGTCAGAGGGTTGTCTCTGTGGGGTGGTCAGAAGGTTGTCACTGTGGGGTGGTCAGAGGGTTGTCGTTTGGGATGAAGAAAGGGTTGTCTCTGTGGGGTGGTCAGAGGGTTGTCGTTTGGGATGAAGAAAGGGTTGTCTCTGTGGGGTGGTCAGAGGGTTGTCACTGTGGGGTGGTCAGAGGGTTGTCACTGTGGGGTGGTCAGAGGGTTGTCTCCATGGGGTAGTCAGAGGGTTGTCGCTATGGGGTGGTCAGAGGGTTGTCGCTGTGGGATGAAGAAAGGGTTGTCTCTGGGGGGTGGCCACAGGGTTGACTCCGTGGGATGGAGAAAGGGTTGTCTCTGTTGGATGAGGAGTGGTTTGTCTGTCTCTACGAGGGTGAGGAAAGGATTGTCTCCTTGTCTTAGCAGAGTAGGAAAAAGGAAGGGGGAGGGGGCGTTGTGGAGAAAAATGGATGGAGTAAAAAGGTCAAGGTAAGTTTTATTTGGACCTTTCAATCTCTTTTATCTAAAAATTATCTCTCGGTCTTTATTGGTAATCAATCATGTCAGGCGGCGGCAAAGTTGGTAGCGTTCCATGTTACTCCATATAACGCACACACCCACAAACCCCGAAGGACTCCTGTAAAACAAAATTAGAGTAAAAATTAAAATTCTCTCTCGTAATAAATGTACACTTGATTGTCTTAGTTACTCCTGGATGGATTAGGGAGGGGGGGGGGGGTGGGGGCTGGGAAAGAGAGGACGAGGGAATGATTATTACGATTACGGTGTTGTTAAGCTTTTCAACCTCCTCCCGTGGTGGTTATCTCAGCTATACAAAAACCCATAAAAATATAAGTTTGCGAGCTCAATATGCTATATTCAAGGAGAGGAGAGGTGAACGACAGAGGAAAGGGGATATAATTGGTGGGGGGATGGGTGGGGTGTGAAGGGGGCGGGGTCCTGTTTTGTTGCTGTGCTCAAGATGTTTAGCGAGAGGGACCCGTGCCAGAGCCGAGGACAAACTGAGTTAATCAATGCAGTAATTAGATTTGCTCACCCGGAGACATGGAGTTCTAGGGAGACTCGGGTATTTCTGTTGTTGCACTAATCAAATTTTACTGCCCGCCCCGCCCCGCCTTCTAAGGATGAATGAAAATCTCGCGGCATTTGTACTGATCAGAGGGGGTATCTTGTGTGCAGTGCAGGAGTTGGTATACATTAGCGTGCGTTATGTACTCATTGAAATAAAGAGATGGCCGAGACAATCTCATCAGCTAGTATGTTTCGCAGGCTATGCAAACACAGAGCAAATCTTAT